>CAUYQU010058165.1:0-36845 GCA_963574635.1 Cheracebus regulus
AGACTTAAATAACAGTATTAAATTCACATATATCAATATTAAGCCTAAACTTAAAGGGATTAAATGCCCCAATCAAAACGTACACTTAGACAAACTGAATAAAAAGTTAAAACCCATTGGTATGCTGTATTCAGACCTTTCATATAGGCGAGGATACACAAAGACTTAACTTAAAGGGATGGAGGTAGATCTACCAACCTAATGGAAAGGAAAAAAGAAAAAAAAAAAACAGATTTGAACTCAGACCTGGAACAAGCAAATTTAATAAATATTTACAGAACCTACCACCCCATATCCACAAAACATATATTTTTTCAATATTATATAATACCTATTCTAAAAGTGATCACATAATAGGAAATAAATAACTTTTCAGTAATTGCATAAGCATTTCACAGATTTAAATGAAAACCTGAGCAATAGAGCAAGATTCTCGTTCTCTCTCCCTCCTTCTCTTTCTTTTTTCTCTTTTGTTCTACTTCTTTCTTTCTCTAAAAAGAAAAAAAAAAAACTTCACGGCTCTACTACTGATGTGTTGCTCCTCGTCCTCCTTCTTTCAATTCCCTGCTCTATTCCTCCCACCGTTCTCCATACCACACCTGCAGGCCTTCTCTACCTCACATGTGAAAATGTGCCTATCATATATATCATTTCTGCAGGAGACTACCAGAGGATTGTTTTTTCATTTAATACACTAAATTACTTTAAGTCAAAACATTTAAAAAAAGAAAAAAAAGAAAAAAGAAATAATGCAAGAGAACTTCTCAGAGTCAAAAGTTATACATCTCTGGATGGTTTTGATGGTTGAAAAAGACCATCTCTAGGTACATTATTGTGAAATTTAAGAACACCAAGAATAAATAGAATATACTAAAAGCTTTCAAAGCAGGAAATTGCTGGTTCCTTGACAATGAAAAATTGCATTAGATTGACGTTCGATGTCTCAATCCCAATACTGGATATTAGAAGAAAATATGTGAACATTTTCAAAGCTCTAAGTGTAAACACTTTTTCATTTCAGAATGTTATATCCCAGGAAACTTTCAATTAGTTATTAGATTAGAATAGAAACATTTTCAAACATATGGAGAAGTGGAAAATATATATTCCATTAGTTTTCCTGAGGAGGTTACCAGATGTCCTGGTCCCGACACAATGAAGAGGGACTTTATAAATGAAAGACAAGGATGTGGGAGAGAAAGGAAGTCATAGGCTTTTCTTGAATAAACAAACATAAATGCCAGAATGACAGCTCTGCAGCAGGCCTCACAGAGCAGTCTCTCCAGGATAATGCTGCAGGATAAGTGTTCTAGGAGGGTGATATACAGGGAAAATGTGATATGAAATTCTGCACTATCCCTGAAAATCTGAATAACTCATACAGGCTCTAAGGGCAGACACTAATACAATGAGAAATGCCAGGGAATAACCAAAATTGCTGTAAACAAAACAAAACAAAAGTGAGGGAATGCTGTTATATGAAACCACTTGAGGTATATGGTATTTATACAATTAATTACTGATAGCTGCATAATTCTATTAGGAGCAGGTGAGAGGAAAGGAAATGCCCTACACAGTAAAGTCTTCATTTATCAGAACAGGAAGTGCATCTATAATGACTAAAATTAAGAAATTCATGAATGGAAAAGCCTAAATTGAAAAAGTGGCAGTCTCTGGGAGAATGCTTAGAGTACTTCTGGGGGAGGAAAGGGATTTCTGGGTTTTTTTTGTTTGTTTTTTTTTTAACTTATTTTTATAAACATCTTTTTCTTTCTTTTTCAAGTATGTATATGTGTTATTTGTATATAAAATAAAAATGCATTACAATTTAATATATACATACAAACTTAGGCATCTAGTTACATGTTCTATGGAAGAGGAAACTGGTTTTCTAGTTTTCTACCTTTCCACTGAGGGAGAGAGAGCCTCTGTGCTATTGATTTGGGCATTATTAGCATATAGATGTAATTGAAGCCATAAAGTTTTGTGTTTGTCCAAAAGAATGTGCAAAGACAAGGCAAGAAAGCCTCCGACAGATCCCAGTCATACCCGAGGCAGGTGTCATAAAAATCGAGGGAAGAAAATTGAGAGATTGATCAGTCATCATAATATAGCCAACATTTTGAGTTCCTGGTTTGTTTCAGGGAATGTTCTCTTTACATGTGTTAACTCATCTAATCCTCTCCATGAGGTTGACACTATCATCTATATTTTCCAAATGAAGTAAATAGAGAGTTGATTGCTTACACACATTTCCCTAGTTCATAGACTTTATACATGCAGGATCTGGGGTTTTAAACAGGCATCCTGTCTCTGGAGCTCATATTCTTAGCAATCCAGTTATCCCAACCTGTGGAATGCTGCCAAGAAATCAATGAGAGGGAACTGAGGGTTCTTTGACTTTAATGCCCACAGCAGCCACTGGCTTGCCTTGAAGAAGTTCAGCTCCACTTGAACAAGGGATGGGGACTTATTCAACAAACAGTAATAAAATGTCTAAAATGTGCAAATCTCTGTCTTGGAACACATGTGGAAATAGAGAGAACTAAATATGTGGCTCCTATATGCAAGAAGCTCATACTTGAGTTGAACTTCCCATTCATGATATTCAAGGTCTAGAGAAGCTATTACAGCTAACACTTCCTTTCTTCTGCCCCACACATTCCATTACAGAAAAGATGTCCACTTTTACCCTCCCAGAACTATATTCTCCATTTAGGAAATTGAGGCTGATTTTATTATCATTTTTAGGCTCTGTATACATAGGGACAGCTTAATTATGCTAATCAACATTACTGAGCTTCTAGATTATTCAGGTGCCTTCATTTCAAATCTAGAGATGTTGCAGACCAGCAAATTAGGTTAATTTGGCTTTTTGTTGTTGTTGTTGTCAATTTGTACATGTATGTGCTGTGTGTGTATTGTGTGTTCACACATGAAGGGAGCCAGGAGTTCTCATGTTATGATAATGCAGAAAGAAGACAATTCTGCTACTTTAAAATGACACTTCCCATCCTTACAAGTGTCCTTTTGTTCCTGGGTTTTCTCTTACTATATTTCCTGAGATTTTTTTGATTATTTCCATTGCTTTGTTTTTATTTTTCTCAAATCCCTTCTTTGCTGGTTGTTCTTTCAGGAGACCCTGAAGTGCACAAAGGGTTGAAGTTACCACATCATAAAAATGCCAGGAATTTAGGAGTTACTGAACAAATAAATGACTGAGGCAGAAGCGAACACCTTCACAGAGCTTTTCTATTCTATTCTAGTCTCTAGGCAGATTCATCTTGCTCGCTCTTTTTATTTCATGCATATTGATTCTAGGACTGTATTGTATTGTATAGATACCTGCTGCATCTCCTCATAGAAAAAAATGAGGGCATATAGATGTGCAATTACACTAGGTTAGCAACACAGCATGATGTACACAGTGAATAAAACACATTCTTCACTGGAGGTTTGAGCTTTCACCAAACAGTGTGCCCTAATTTGCCCTAATGTTCTGTCCTCTGAGCAATGGCAGTGATCAGCAGATCATGGTGCAGGGGGCACCAGCTGAGCTGAATGAAAGCATACTGAGTTCAAAGCACTTTAACTTTGAAGCAAACCCCTCATTAAGAAACATGCAATGCAATATTGACTATGGTACGGATGGAGGCAATGGCAAGTGAAGACAGCATTGGTAAAAATAGCACACATTTACTCCCAACACCAGTATTTAATCCATTAGGAAGTCATCTCTTCTCCTTTTCTAATTCAACATTCTTTTTAAAAGCCTCCTCCAATGCCATTCAATGAAAGCAACCATGATTATCTGAGTAGCAGGTCACAAAGCCTCAGACGGAAGAAAAAGTGGTTATTCCAGTGGCAGCCCTAGGGAGCCGGGTGTCCACTGCCCTTCAAGCCAAGAGGGCACCTTCAGATTCTTTCTGAGACCTGATTTCTCCTGCTATCACACTTAATCTTTATGTGAAGTGTTCTCCTTCATGTAAATGAGCTATAAAATAAGAGGCTTCAATAAATACAGCACCTGCATCAAGTGGGATTTGAGTGTATAAATGTCTCCAAATAGTCTGTATTAATGGTAGCCTGGAGCCATTCATGTAGCAACAAAGTCCTCAGGTATAATGAACCATTACAATGAAGAGAAACGGTGACTTGGTCCTAATTCCACCCTCCAGAAACATTCTCATTGAAATTGTTTTATTGAGGAATTATTCTAAACGTATATAAGGACATTTTCTCAATCCCAAATGTATACTCTCACCTAGAATTTTAGATTTAACTGGCTTTCCCTTGATTTAATAGAATTGATAATTTTGGTGATCTATATTTGGAAATTTCCAAAGCAGACATCCTACTCCATGTGAAATACTGGCTGCAGGATCTTAGCATTCTTTAAGGTGATTGCTATTTTTTATGACCTCATAACTGTTAAATTTAGGACCTGGAATTTCAGCACTTTGCTTCAGCAGAGGTGAAAGTGCTACTTGTGCAGAGGCCAGAGAGGAGGAAGTATAGAACCCGTCCAGGCGGCATTCTTTCACATGATAAAACCAGTCCTCCCTGCATTTTGCTCTGGCTCTTGTGTACTCTCTGGATCTGGCTCTGTTGTAACATTTTACACCTTGGTCTTATATTCTCTTGTTGGTTCTTGCATCAAATTGGTTTTTTCCTGAGAATTTTCTTGCCTTGTGTTTTTCTATAGCTCTAGCATATGGACAGTACTGGTCACACAGTAGGCATTTAATTATTACTTTTTACATGAATACTTAATGAAAGTCATACCTATACTTAATGAAAGTCATACCTATACTTACAGACCTACTGCTCCAGCTGTGAGGAATCTTAACTGGTGCGTATTTAATGAATAAGGAAACATATTGACTGCCTAATATATCCATGTCTGGAGCGGCAGACCCAGGAGCAAAATGCAGGTCATCTTGCCCCTCGCTTTGGCTGCTTCCCTTGCTTGCAAAGCTCCTTCAGATTCAGTGTGCATTGGAGCTGAAGCTGTGCCATGAAGTGGAATGATGGGTGAGCAGTGATTCTAAAGTGATTCTAAACTGCCAGGGATTCTAAAGCTGGTCCAGGGTTTGGAAACAGAGAGTGCCAATGTTGGTAAGCAATGATTACTACCCGATGTTGTGAAAGTGATGGTAGTTGTGGTGGGAGGGTTGGAGGATCAAGTGCCACACACATTTAAATAAGCTCTATGCCTCTAAGCACCTGCTTTGTGCAGGTCATTTGTAGCACAGGCATGGGCTAGGGGCAGCATTTGAAAATAAATGAGGAAGCTACCTAAGATCAAGCATTAACCAAGCTGGAAAGCTGTTGACTATAAAATGGTCACTGGAATCGAAAAAGAAACCTGGCATCCAAAAATCTGGGTTTGAGTTCAGAAAAATCTCATTTAGCAGCTTTGTAATGCTGGGAAGTTTACTTGAAGAATCTGAGCTGCAGTATACTAGAAGGTATTAGGGAGAATGCCTTTAAAAGCCAACAATAGACTGAAGATTGCTTACATTGTAGAATAATTTACTGTCTCACTTACCTCGAAGTAAGGAAGTAGGTACTCCTAGAGTTGGTGAGCTGCAGAGACTGTTGAGGATGTAAAAACACAGGGCCCTCCCTGCTTTGGCTCTGTCACATTGTCAGCGTATTGGAAGTGCTTCCACAGCAGTCACAGGCTGGCTCCACCAGCTCCAAAAGTTCAGTTCATACACAGTGATAATCCAAAGCCAAAAAGGGAGAGGGAACGTCAACCACTCCTTGCTGGTTTCTCATTATTAGGAAATAAAATATTTCCCAGAAGTCTCTGTACAATTCACTGGCTGGAATGCATGCCTTCACCCACACCCTCAAGTCAATCCACAGTGAAGGGAAGTCATCCACAGGACTGGTTAAGAGAAGCAGGATTCATACCCTGGGGCCTGGCCCACTGCGGCTGCAGACCTGAATGGAGTGGGAACCCCGAGAGTAAGGAGGAAAAGGAATTGGTGTTTGTTAGGAAACCCATCCATCAACCTTTCCTAAGGCTTGAGGTGATGGGAACGAAGGTGCACTTGGTCAACCATAAATCAGTGTACAAGGTAAAGTTATTTCCATCATAATTATTTTTGCTGACAGTGAGTGTTTGTACCTGGAGCATTTTGGCTCTTTTCTTCAGCAAAAGAAACTCCACAATAATGGGTTATCTGAGAAAGGGAAAAATATCCATTTCTTCCTTGGTTTCTGACCTTAGGTAATGGATCTGGTAGCTAGGACAACGAAAGCCTCTGTGCATGTTCTCCAAGGGCACTGTGTCCTGTGCCCAGTGGAAAGCGGGAGGGTGATGGAGAGGAAGCGTGAGGGGCAACAAGCAGAAGTGAGGTATGAATGGCTGTTACCTGGGGGCTGCCCCACTCTTGCAAGTCGCTCTTCCCTGGGAACATTCCATACACATGCGTCTAGACTGTGATCCAGCTTGTTAGTGAGAATGAACTGGTCCCTGGGAGGATGCTGGACTGCAGCTGGTGCAGTCGTTTCCTCATGCCTTGAAAACTGGGAACAGAGAGACACAAAACTAGAAGTTGTGGCAGCAAAACACCCTACAGTACAGAGCTGTGGTGGGAAGGCCCCTGGCCTCCAGCTCTTGAAGTTCTTAGCATGGCCCTGGCCCTTTAGGTTGTGTGGGAGACTAGGCACTTGCTTCTGAGGAGAGTAATTGTGAACTAAACAAGCTATTCCCTCATCCCCTACTCCCCTTTTTCCTGTGATATTGTTCACCCTTAACCACTGCACTGCCACTACTGACACTGAGTCAGTGGGTCTCTTTCTACCTTCAGAGTTTCAAAAATTTAATTCTGAAGAGAGAATATAAATAATTCCAAATTCACAAAATAAATTTAGGAGTCTACTCTTCCCTCCAGTTGATAAAGCTTATCTGTCTGGGGGAAGAGGAGAATCCTAGGGAAATCAGTGAGAGCTTAGATGCTAATGGTTTTTACCACCACAATGTACACACATTCTCACACACACACACGTACATGCACACACTCACACGATATGCATGCACATGTGTACACACACATACACACACTCTCTCTCTACCGCCACTTCCCCATCACACAAGCTTGATTCTAGGTTGCAGTGATGAAACTCCCAATTTGATTTGTAGGGTCTGAAAACAGAGAAATGGTTCTCTTTCCTTGGAAATGCCATTGGACTCCAGAAGAATGACTGTGCAGGTGACTAGACAGAAAAACATTAGAGTCTCACTGAGATCCTGGTACCTTGGTACACGACAGGAGGAGAAAGAGAGCACTGGTGTGCAGCCAAGCGGGGAATGATACTGAAAAGGAGACAGTTCCTGGATCTGAAGAATCTCCAGACACAATAGAGCAACCACTGGGCCTGGACCTCTCCACAGATGTCAGCATGGGCACAGGGCCCTGAGGACAGAGCCACACCACAGGCCACTGAGATCCTCTTCCCTTAGATCCATATGTAAGGCTGAGTGAAAGGCAGCACAGCTAAGGGATAACTACAGTGAAATGTGGATTGAAATAGAAAAATGAGTTTTTGAAGGGGAAATAATATTTCTGGCATATACACATGCCATGCCAGAAAAATATATATATATAACATAAGTTTGTGAACTGAGATTTATAATCATGATACCTTTCAACAAATTTCTTTTTATCCTTAAGCCACATAGAATGTGATTTTGCTGGAGGTATTTAAAAAATTTTTTATGTGTTTTACTTCAACCAAAAGAACATAAACCAATACCACCAGACATTTCATCTAGGTCTTTGTGTTGTAGACACCAGAGAAGCAGAACGAGGAGTTTTTTGGGTTTTTTTGAGACCACGTCTTGCTCTGTTGCCCAGGCCAGAGTGCAGCGGCATGATCTCGGCTCACTGCAACCTCTGCTTCCCAGTTCAAGTGATTCTTCTGCCTCAGCCTCCCAAGTTGCTGGGATTACAGGCATGCACCACCACACCTGGCTAGTATTTTATATTTTTAGTAGCTATGGGGTTTCACCATGTTGGCCAGGCTGGCCTTAACTCCTGACCTCAGGTGATCCAGCCACCTTGGCCTCCCAAAGTACTGGGACTACAAATGTGAGCCACTGAGCCGAGACTCTCATTTCGTTTTAAACAAATTTTTTATTGAAAAAGTTCATGCATATATAAAATTATGCAAATCATAATCATCCAGATTGATGGGTTATCACAAATCAATCACCCATGTGACCAACAGTCATACCAATAAAACAAATGTTACCACATTTCTCAAACCCCTCCCAATCATTGGCACATCCATTGTCTCCAAGGGCTAACACTAGTCAGACTTCTTGTATCACTATTGGCTTTGCCTATTATGGACTTCTATAGCCACAGAATCAAGTATGTATCCTTTCGTGTCTGATTTCTTTCATTCGCTATCTGTTTCTTTGCTATGCCTCCTCCCCCCGACATACACTTGTACGCTGAATATCCCAGTCATTTCTTATATACACTTCAGAAACAGTATACATCTATTCACTTATTATTTATTTTCGATCTGTCCACAGTATAATAATTTTGGACAGTAGTCTTGTTTGCCTTACTCACCACTGTAATTCCAATACATAACAGGGCTTAACATCAGTAGGTGTTCAATAAATATTTGTGGAGTGCATAAATTAATGATTTGAGCATTTTCTACAAAATATTTTTTCTCTACAAAAATATGTTCTCAACACGAAAGAAGTATTTGGCCATATTTATCTGCCTTCTCTTGTTTACAAACACTGCCATGTCTTAGACCACTTAGAAATGATCCCTTTTGATTTCGAAGTTTGCTGTTAACATTAGCATATTTTCAAAAGTAGGAGAAGTGGCTTTGAGCTCAGAAGCAGACTTTTTTATTTGTACTTTTGTGCAGTAATCAGAAAATACCATGACTGAAGGAGTCAGAGCATCATGCAGTAAAATGAGGTGCATTTTGGAAAGAGCTATCTATTTGACTTGGATAATTTGGAAATGGGACCTTCAGTGATAGCTTCAGTCACTGAATAAAACAAGGCTTGTGGGACAGGTTTGGCAAACTGAGTTGAGTTTTTTAAACTAGCAATAAATAAGTGATATCTTATTGTGTAGCCTGTATGGTGGATCTCTTGGGTTCTCATATTCCATCAACATTCTATTTAAGGAGCAGGTGACTGCACACTTTATGAGGACTCTCTACTTTTCAATGCATTTTCTGTCCTGTGAAATGAGCTGACTCTTTCAGTTATAGACAAAACAGCAGGACAACAACTGGTCTCCCACTACTGCCACCTTCACAACCCACACTGAGGGACAAGGTCCAGCCTAGGGGCCCACTGGGTAGAAGAGAGGCAAACCTGGGTACCTATTAGAGAGAATCAAAGAGGGAGGCCACTCTGCTATGGGGGTGACCTTTGACTTATCAACTTACCCAGTAGCAGAGCTCAAACCATTGGTATTCTCTGAATTTGATAAACCTCTATTTCTTCCAAAGGGAGGAACAAGAGAAAGGTGGAGTTACAGAGCCTCAAATAGCACAACCTCAGGTAGAAACTTTCATATTGGTTCTATACATAAGATCCCTTGGAAAACAGGATTCTTTGCCAATACTATCCCAAGAGCACAGAAGCGTTTGTGGAAATTCTTACTGCATAAGCCATCTCAACCTGGACAAAGATAATATTTTTTCCCACTCTTAGGTTTTCCCTGTCATGTCTGGGGTCACAAAACAAATGTATACTGCCCTTCAGCTGATCTGCTGTTTCCTTCCTGGATAAAGTTACCATTTGCCGAAACAGTATTTCTCACCATTTCTCCACAACTGCCATGGCCTAGCTACCTGTGGCCAAAGCTTTATGTAGCATCAATATTTCTTTACTTTCTTCTTTTATGTCTCTAATTTAAAACAAACTAAAGCAAGAAAAAAAAACAGGAAACAAGAAACATATGAACATCAAAATTGTGCTTTAGACTATCTTTCCACCACCCAATCCTAGGAAAGATTTAAGCTTTTAATTAGTTTTTCACAACCAAACTTCAACTTTGAGACAGAGATATACTGGCTATTCACCAGAACAATATTTTCAAAGTGTGTTTCATGATACAATAACTGTTCAGAATATTAATAGTCATTCAATAAAAACAGAATCAAATACCAATAGAGGTTATGCAAAGAGAGGGTCAATATATTGAAGACATGAAGATGAAGCAGATTTGTTGTAACATGGGACTTTATAGAACCTTAGACAAGCCCAGGTGTGGTGTGATTCTCTAAAAAGGACTGTAGTTAGAAGTAGTTCCAAAACCAACTTGACTATGAAAGACGGTAGAATTCTAACAGCATCTTGTAGTTTCCATAACACTCTTTGATCAGTGCTGTTGTAGAGAATAATAATTGGCAAATTTCTACATCCGTTAGCACAGCATTCAATCTAATAGCATCTTTGAATCTTCTATCTCCTTTGCTTGTCTAAATTAATATTAAAGACCTGTTGTAGTTAGGAAGCATAAATTTAAACAGATAAGGAAACAAAAACAAGGAGCCAGAAAAGGTTTGAAAAGTGATTCAAACTGTTTTTTTAAAGAATTATCTGTCCCTGCAAGATTCAGAATCTCAAGGGAAGAAGATTAGTTAACGAGACTGTCCCATTGCATGATCTTTGTTTTTCCTTTGCCCATATTTAGAGAATTGAAGAGATATCAGCAAACACTAACTCAGAATCCTGTGTACTGAACTGATTAAAAAGAGAGTAAAACTATTATGAGAAAGATAACATAGAAGCAGAGAAGTGAACTGGAAATAACTTTTACCTTCTCCACGCATGATATGACAGGGGTGTCTGCTGCCTAATGATAGCCCTGTATTTCTCTTAACAAGACATTATGAGTGCAATGGAGAATCCTGCTAAAAGCAGCAACTGGAACTTCAAAACAGAAAGAAAGAAACAATATGGATAAAGGGACTGAATATAAAGAAAACATTTGTCTTCATACTCTTCTCAAAACGTGTGGATGGGCATATGAAGCAATCCAACTAATAGAGCTATTTAATCATGAAAGCCTTCCATCTGTTAAATTTTATTTTTTATTATGCTTACAAATACGTGCTTGTTAAATAGTCTCTAGGCCCATGTTAATATCAAGATTAGAAATGTAAGTTATTTTAATAATATTACCCAAGTGAGACAGGTGGCAAATCTACCACTCAGGAAGAAATCAAGCCTGGAAACAAACACAGTAGTCTACAGCACAACTAAGAGAAAAATATTCAAAAGCTTCCAACAATTAATGAATGTATTATTAAATAAGATAGACAAAATAATTATTCAGGCTGTTTGTAGTCAATTTCTTAACCTAAGACCATATTGCAATATATTTTATGCTGTGAATCCACTGCAATTTGGCCAAAAAAAAAAATGAACTTCTTCCTTTTTGTTCTATTAATTATACCTGAAATCTAGATAGCCTCAGAAAGTGAGGACAGTATTTTCATCTGCATAGCATTCCTTTAAGTCCAGGATTACTCTTGATCTTTTCATTGATTATTGTTTATTTCTGCAAGTCAACAGATTCCATAGCAATAGTGCTTTAGTATGTCTTCAAATTTTGAATGTATGCCTATTTCTCTTCTCTACTATAGGAGGTTCTAAACATTATTTGTGTAACAAATCAAAGTTTTCCAATTCTCACAGAATACTAGAGATGTCTTACCTTAGAATCATGAGACCAAAAGCTTAGAATATAAAGATTCTTAGAGATAATCACATTCCCACATTTTACCATAAGAAAAAAAATGAGGTGCAGAGGTCTGCAGAGTATTGGGATTTATCTGGCCACACCACTAAAGGCTAATCCAGTCTCCCATCTTTCCACATATTTGCTCCCACAACTGACTTCATTCTTCTGCTTTTTTTGTTGAGACGGAGTCTTGTTCTGTCACCAGGCTGGAGTGCAGGGGTGTGATCCTCCGCCTCCTGGGTTCAAGCAATTCTCCTGCTTCAGCTTCCTGAGTAGCTCGGGCTATAGGCGCTTGCCACGCCCAGCTAATTTTTGTGTCTTTAGTAGAGATGGAGTTTCACCATGTTGGCCAGGATGGTCTTGATCTCTTAACATCGTGATCTGCCCGCCTCGGCCTCGAAAAGTGCTGGGATTACAGGTGTGAGCCACTGCGCCCAGCCACTCCACTCTTCTTACAGCATCAGCTCCTTCCCAGGCGTCACACCACCTGTCTTCAGGCAAAAAGAGTTTTCATAACTTCCTGTCTCTTGTTAGGTAAGGTTTGAATCAACCATTCTTGGATTATCTATTGGACTCCTGGATTAAGTCCTCAATGGTTTTTGTTTCCAGTCTGGTTTGTTTTTATGCAAATTTTATTTAGAATATAGTCATGCATACACATACATACATGCAACCACATTCGCATATGCACAGCACACAACCATATGGATACCACACACACATCCACATGTGCAGCACACAAATGGACATCATGTATACATCATACACACACACCAGGTGCACACACATATACACACACTATGTGCATTGCACAGCCACTCACATATACACCCCATACTCACCCACATGTGCAGCACACACACACCATATTCACAGGATACACACACAACACATGCACAGGATACACACACAACATAAGCACAGCCCAAACAAAACACCACATGTACAGCCCCCTAACACCACAGGCACAGCACACACACATAACACATGCCCAGCATGCACACCACGCACCCACATATACACCACATGCACACCCCTATATGCACACTACATGTTCAGCATACACACACCACATTCATAGGACACACACATACCACATGCACAGCATGCATACATGCCACATGCACAGCATGCACACCTCCACACACCCACATGTACATCACATACATACCCCAGTGCACATCACCCACACACCATGTGCATAGCACACACATACACCACATGCACCACACACCCACACCACATGCACCACACACCCACACACACAACATGCACAGCATGCACACGTGCACATGTGCAGCACACACACTCACATGCATACCACACACATGCATAGCACACACACACAACATGTGCAACACACACACCACAAGCTTTCTCATCTACAGAGATAGACCCTAAACACAGGCTGTTTTCTGTTGTCAGCCAGATGCTTTGCTGATTGACCTCACCTTTGATTATATTTACTCTGATACCTTATCCCTCAGTTCTGCTTATCTGTCAGGATATCCTAGTATTGGATTTTTGAGACTCTCAAGGGTGACTGAATCTTATAATCCAAAACTCAGGGCCATTGCTGCCTAACTGAGCTGCTGCTTTCAGCCAGGCATATCACACTGCATCTGTCCCCAGGGAGTGAGTGGTCCTTGGCTGGGTCTCAATATAATCCATCCCCCCTTTACCTGCTCAGTCAAGCTATGAATACCTTGCCATAATAAAAAAATTTTGAAATATTTAAACACCAATCTTTTTTGAAGTTGGCTCTTCTTTCTTCCAAATTCTGTTAAATCTAATAACCCACAAAGACACACCTAAATTGACAAAGATGAATGCCTTTCAAATAAATGTTAAAAATTATTTTGTAGTCTAAAATATATTTTCCCTGTGAAGGTAAAGCTCAAGTAACTGAGGATTTATGTCACATCTTCTTTAAAAAGTGTGTTCTCTTAAGATACAGGCATAAGCTGCATGGTGAAATGCTGGAATTGAGATTGATTAGCCCAGAAATCAATGCACAGAGGTGCACCTAAGATTCATATGTCCTCATGCTTTGAGCTAATGTAAAGTAGCATTATTCCATGGGAAAAATAGTTCACAAACTGAATATATGAAACTGTTATCTCATGACAGAGAGTTAATAGGCAGGTAGAAGTTACTGTTTGGTGGCTGTGACAAAAAGCAGTATGAGAAATTCTAAATTTTTAAGAGTGTTCTTTTTTTTTGTAAATTAACTTTATCCATCAAAAATTTTTCCTGTAGAGGAGAGATAAAGATAGGATATTCCTCGAAATCAGAGAAAAAATGAATACAAAGGCAGCAAGGCTATTATTGTCTGGCAATCATGAGGAGCCTGAAGAAGTTCAGTTTATTATTCACTAGGAAGTTAGGGAATCACAGAATAAACAGACATAAATTCATAGTACAAGATATTCAGCTACTTAAAGGAAAACAGGCTGACGATTTTAGGGTTTTTTTCTTAGAGGCCCCATAGTGCCAAAATGAAAACAAAGAGAAAACTCTAAATAAATCCATTTGAAATTATCTTAGCTTTCATATTATAATTTAAGCCAACATTTGCATGTCAGAATCTAGACACTCACAACATTAATTGAGACTCAACCAAGTCAACCATCCAACGTATATAACCTGGATCAAAGAGGGCAACAGGGAAAAGTGCTTGCAGCGATGTTCGCAAACACCGTGAATCCTAAATCGGCTCACCCCAGCCTATACGGGACACTCAGAATTAGTGCTCGTTTATGATGCTTGTCATAAGGAGGAAGTGAAGTGCACCAGAAAGAACATGAGCTAAACAGAAAGACCTGTGTGTCCTTGGGCAAGTCACTTGAACTCTGTAAATACCAGCTGCTTCATTTCTAAATTAGAAACAAGATCTACTTTGAAGACTTGAATGCATTTAGAAACACAGTAACTGAAAAAGTGGGCCCTCAAAAATGCTTGTTTCTTGTGCCTTCTTCAAAACGTGTATGCAAAGGAATATTCTGATCCTGTCCTGAAAATTTCAAAATAGATCTTGTATCCTTTCAATAGCCCTCCTATACGCCAATTGATCAGGGCCTGCTGTGTGTTATGGAGAAAAAACTTTTTCTCTACACTCTTAGGTCAGTGTCCAGGGGCCTGCGAATTAAACTAGCAAAAGACAGATTCACATGAGAAAACCACACATTTAAAATTAATATTTATGGGCATGAGCATTCACAAAAAAGAAATGATACTCAAAAAGGCAGTTAAACTTGGGGGGTCTATATGATATTTTAATAAAGAAGGTTTGGGCTTAAAGAGAAAATAAATTGTGGGGAAGTAACTAGGAAATACATACAAGAACTAATGGAAGATAAGATTTATTTTAGCAAGAGGTGTTTATGCAAACTCACCTTCATAGCAGCTCTCCTTCCCTAATGATAAGGATTGCTCTTCTCTTCCTGATGGGAGGGGAAGTGAGTGGGCATTTTCAGACAGGGAAATTTATGCCCTGCTTTCAGACACTTAAGGGAAGGCTTTCACAGCTGTTCTAGCATGTGCTGATTCTCAATTGCCTGCAGGTCAAAATAATCCTATGCGAAAATTCAACAGTTAAGTTTTATCAGAAACTTATTCAGAATAACAGAGAAAAAGCCAGAAGAAACATTGTTTGTAGCTATATGCTAAAGACATTGTGAGGTTTCTGATTTCTGGAAGGCATCTTACAACTATGTTTAAACACAATTCAAAGAGTGCTTTTACAAGATCAGTTGTTCAGAATAATTGTCTGGTTAATAATTAACAGAGGTTAAATAAACTTTCAGGTCAGCTTTTTTTGAAACAAAACTGATGTATGTTTCTGGGATATTGCCATGCATTTATTTATCATATTCACCATTATGGTATTCTGGGGTGGTCCTGCCAAACTAGACCTCCCAGTAGTAATGAATATTAATGTTATTATGGAATATGGTATAATCCTGCATATTATGGAAAAATGATTGCTATTTTAAAATTTGATTAACGCTTCAGTTAATCAAACAGATAGTTTCTATTTATTTCACTGAGAGGTAGTCCGCTATAAAATGTTAACTTTTGAAAAATTATAAACCAGAGAAATTGCAACTCAGAAATTCTAGGGATTATGTGTTCATCTGGGTCACAGAAAGAATCTAACCCGCTAAACAACACTAAATAGAATGAGACTTCCAGGCCTTCGCAGCATCCCCATTCCAGAACAATCTTGCAATCATAAATCTATTGATGCATACAGTATTTTTTCTATTATCAAGTGATTCCATGCCTTCTGCTATTTCCAGCTCATCAATGCAAGGTAATTAGTCTTTCCAATCTATGACACTGGAGAGTATGTGTTTCCAAATGGATCTTGGCATAAAGAATCTTCAAGAATTTGTCTCTATAATCATTGTGATTCATTCTCTTTTTAATATTTCCCTGTTTTTTTTAAACTATTTCCACTGATGGCCAGAAAAGAAAATTTCTAGGTTTACAAAGGAATTAATTCCTTGTATGTTGTTGTTTTAAAAGTTAGACATTGCCTGAAGCCAGGCAGACAAGATAAGGTATAAATTCAAAGTCTGATATACCTCCAAGTCTTTTGAGTAGACTCTAGATCAACATTATAGATAATCAAAATGCTACTACATCCCATAATTCCTGCTATTCCTGTGTCTGGCTTTTTCAGATTGAAGATCACTAGCTGCAAGAAGTTATGCTGAACTGCATGGTGGTTTTGTGACAGTAATATATGAGGATCAGAATAAGACCACAAGGTCCACTTGAAACTTGAAGTTAGATTTCAGGGCTTGATCTTTAGCAACATGTATGCTAGTTGGATGCTGCAGTCTCCAAATGTATTTGACAGATATTGTATCTCTGTGTTTGCAATTCTTCAGCTTGAGGTGGTTTTTGCTTTTTCCCTAGAGCATCTCAAAATTGTAATTAGATTCCTTCTTCTTGATGGAATAAATGTGTTTCAGAAAGTGCTTGTAGCCTTGTTTAATTTCCTAATGAATCAAACCAACAGCACATGCTTAAGACAAAAGATCTTAATCATTTATTAAACATTTACCAAATATCCAAGTTTCTACTGAAATTGTTTTACTATTATTCATAGCTTTTGACAAAACAATAAATAAGAGATCCTTACCCCTGTTGCAGAAGTTCTTTGATTTACAAACACAAGTTATGGATTATAATCAGTAAAAGATGATTCACTCTCTTCACTATCACACACACTCAAAACAGTATTTCTACTCCTTGTCAGTCTCAAATGCAGGCTTAGTGTGCCTACAGGTCATTCCTTGTCTTCTTGAAAATTTGTTTTCTTTGACTCAGTGTTCTCACTGAGTGAGGAATGACCTTAATCTGTGATGGAAAACATGAAACAGCAGGTATCACTCAGATGACTGAATATCTCTGAATATATAATATGCATGCAATGTCTACTACACAGGGATATCAAAGAGATTGCTAGGCAGAAAGAAAGCTTCAGGCTGCAAAGCTTCAAACTTCTGATAGGAATTTCATAATGTCTTCATATCCCCTTAAATTTTAAACCAAACAATTACAAAATTTTTTTGGATTATTTATAGTCTATTATGAGCTGAATCCCTCTTCCCCCAGTTCATATGTGGAAACCCCAAACCGCAATGTGACCGTATTTTGAAATAGAGCCTATATGGAGGTAATTAAGGCTAACTTAGGCCATAAGGGTGGGAACCTAATTCCATAGGACTGGTGTCCTAATAAGAAGAGGAAGCTACACCAAAGATGTGCAGGTACAGAAGAAAGGCCACATGAGGACTCAGAGAGAAGACAGCTATCTGCAGGTTGAGGAGTGGGACCTCAGAAAAAATTAAACCTGCCAGAACCTTGGTCTTGGACTTCCAGCCTCCAGAACTGTGAGAAAATAAACTTCTGTTGTTTAAGTCACTTCATTTGTGGTGTTTTGTTATGACAGCCTTACATAGTCTATGTAGGGGTTTCACGGATTTAAAAAAATTCTTGAGTTTGGCTTATATATAAAAAAGCTGATTTATAAAGAAATAAGAATAAAACAAGCTTTAACCTGTGAATAATATTTTTTACTCTTAATGATCAACAATAATTTTGGATTGATGATAACTCTATAACAAGAAAATAGACTTTCATGACATTATTTTTAATACTAACAGGCAGTCTTTGAACATGTAAAATTCATAAACAAATCTCATTTATCTGTATGTATGGGATACAGCAATGGCAACCCTATATGAAGGTACCATTATCTTTTGTAATATCATCCTGTCCTGAGCTGTCATCTCTAGATGACTTTTCATGGAGTTGCTACCACTCTCTACAGCTTTAAGATTAAGCTAAATAAAGCTGTAATTAAACAGAAAAAATAATTAATAGTCATCCTTTGAAAACAATACCCGATAAATGTGAAAAGCAATAAATCCCATTAAAGAGTTGAACATACATTCATAGAGAATTGAAGCCCAAAAGCAGTCCATGGATGGTCAAGGGAGCTTCAGCCACATTGTGCAGCTCCATTCAAATATAAATGCTATACTAATAGACTTTCAATTTATCTTCTCACTTCCTTTACTTCAAAACAGAGAAATGAATTCTCTGGTAGCCTAGAGGTTAGGTTTTGGAAGCAGAGGCAGATAACAAACCTGGTTTATCACAAGGAAAGAGCTCATAGGAGAGACCTTTGCTTATAAGGGAGACTCCTGAAAGGCAGTCTGTTCAGGGAGTAAATCAGGAAAAAAATACCCTGCTCCTTTGGGCACAGTGGCTCCCGCCTGTAATCCTAGCACTTTGGGAGGCAGGTGGATCACAAGGTCAAGAGATCAAGACCATCCTGGCCAACATAGTGAAACCCTGTCTCTACTAAAAATACAAAAATTAGCTGGTCATGGAGGGTGAGGCAGGAGAATCGCTTGAACCCAGGAGGCAGAGGTTGCAGTGAGCTGAGATCACACCACTGCACTCCAGCCTAGGCAACAGAGTGAGACTCCAGCTCAAAACAAAACAAACAAACAAAACCCAGCTCCAAGAAAAAGACTGTAAGGAGATATTCCTATTTTGGTCTTGATTTTATATGGAGGAGAGAAAAAGAAAAAAGCTTTCTTTGGAAAGATCAACCTCATATAGATACGAAAGCAAGACAAATATTAAATATATGGCTCTGAATAACTAGAGCAAAAACTTAAGTTAAAAACATTTCAGGTTTGCAGTGCCTCTAGGTGACTTTCAGAAGCAAACCATCTCTGAAATCTCTAACCACCTCTGATGACCCCTTAATCTGGGTCAAAAATAATTCCCAAAATGATGTATCAAAGGAAATTAGTTTGTAAGAAAATCATAAAGTATTTGAGAAAATAAAACATGATGGGCAAAAGTGAGGAAAACAATTCAGTGTAGAATTACAGTTATAAATTTTGGGGACAGTAGAATTAACATTTTTAAAATATAAATAGTTAATATGTTTATTAACATAGGAAGATTATTAAAATTGTAATAAAAGACAGAAAAATGTGAAGAATAAAATAGAGCTTCTAGAAGATAAAAATTTTAAGAAATGAAATTTAAAACACAATGGAAGAAAACAATAGCATTTCAAATTGCACATAAAAACTAGTAAGCTCTAGAACATAAAGGAGTATTATAGAATGCAGTGTAGAATGACTATCTGAAAACATGGAGATATGAAAGAGGTCAGGAGATATAGGGGCTTGGTGGAAGAAGCTAAGATGCATCTAATAGGATTTCTTAAAGTAAACAAAATAAGAATAGGAAAAAAAAAACTAATGGGTGAAAATTTCCAGAATTGATAACGGATTCCAATTCTCAGATTTAGAAGGTCCCCCACTCAAACAAACAAAACAAAACAAAAAAAGCTATCCCTAAACGCATCATACCAAAAGAACAATTAGTATAGCAACTGACTTTTCAAAGCAGTAATAATGCCATCAATCAATGAAATAATATATATGAAGCAATGAGAAAAAATTAACTGTCCACCTAAAATTGTATGGATGGAAAATCTATGTTTTATGAATTAATATGATCAAAAACATTCACAAATCAACAAAAACCTGAGGGACTGTATTTACAAAAGATTCTCATTAAATAAAATTCTAAAGTATATACCTCAGGAAGAATCAAAATGATACTAGATGAGAGATCTGAGATACACAAGACAAAAAAAAAAGAAATGCTAAACTGTCAAATGTGGGTAAATCTGATATGGATTGACTATAAAAGAATAATTGTGTTCAAATAATAGAGATTAAAAACAAAGCTGAAATAGAGTGCCAGACATCAATAGTATATAGTTTGGGCAGACAGCAAGAATGAGTAATCCTGCAGTCTATTTTTTTTCAGAAGAGGGGCAGGGATATTGCTACAATTATTAAAATTTATAAAGCAACTTTCAAAAGAACAGAAGCAGAGAGTGCAACTTCCAAAGCAACAAAGACAAAAGAAGTGTGAACAAAATGAAGCAGTTCTAAAAGAATGCTAGACATGAGAAATCGTAGAGAAGATATAAAACTACAGAAAAAAAGAAGCTACAAAATCATGTGCTAGATTAAACGTCTTAGAAATTACATTAAATATTCTTTGACAAAATGTCTTTGCTAAAGTATATAGATTGTCAGTATGCATTTTAAAATTTCACATTAATAAAAGGATGAAAATAGTCAAATCAAGTCTAAAATTAAGCAAAAGAAAGATGGAACTACGTTAATAGCAGATTTGAAAAACGTCAATGAAATAAATTTGAGAAAAGATTTTCTGATAAAATTCCTCACAGATAGAAATATATGTAATGGCAAGAAAGCTACAAGGCAATTTTATTGTTCCACCATTTGACTGGAACACAATCACACTTTTATGTCAGTATCTACACATTTTGTCAATCAAAAACTAAGTGAGGCACAGGAGATTGGGAAGACACCATTAACTAATATGATTTAGCATCTGGTAGAAATACATGTTTCTTCATCCAATAGTGGGAAATGTTATATCAACTTCAATTTAAAACTGAAATATAAATATGGATTCTACTACATTATGAAGCAAATCTAAACACATTTTAAAGTTTTATTGTTATCCAGTGAGTGGCCTCTAAAATAAAAATAAATTAGAAATCTATTATATTTAAAATAAATTAGTCTTGAACATTTGAAACTGTACTCCTTAATAATGTCATGGGTAAGAAAATAAATCATAATGGAAATATAAAATACTCAGAAATACATATCAAGATTTCAATAATCAGGCATAAACAGAAAATAGAAAAAAAAAAAAAAGCAAATTAGAAAACTCTTCTGAATGTAACAAGTTAGACATAAACTAATTGAAAGAACTTCCAAAATCTTAGATTGGAAGACTCAATATCAAAAAGCTGTCAATTTTCCTAAGGATTTTAATAAATCTACTCCCATCCTCTGAAAATAGCATTATTTTTTCTGGTGCTAAAAATTTAACTGCAACTTGTGTGAACTCCTCTAGCATCCATGAGTGGCAAGACCTTGCTTAATGATAACCTAAAATGCAGGGAAAAGAGATTGTTCAATTTAATTTTATAGAAATAATTTTTAAAGTAAGGTCTTATTTTGGGTCAGGTATCCTGTATGGCACTTCAGAATCATTTTTTCATTTAATTATTGCTGAAACCATAGGCAATAGATTTAATATCCAAATTTTACAGAAAAGAAAGCTGAATCAGTATGCATTTATATAATGTGCTCAAAGTTCCATCCTAATAAATTAATAAAAGTTAATTCAACCCTCATATAATTTTACACCAGAATCCATGTACTTACTCAGTATACTTATATGACTACCAATAGTTTAAGAAACAGGCTAAACAGTGTAAAGAAGAGGACTGGAGAATTATATTACTCCAGAAAAAAAATTGCCTCAGAGCCCTCAGTAAAATATAGCACAGTAAAAATAATGTTTTCCTGTTTTGTTTGTTTAAATAAACTGAAAATTGTGGAAATAACAACGAAACAAAAAGATACACAAAAAACAGAGTTTCAACTCCAGTGAAATTAAAAGGTAGTACCCAAACTTAAAAACCACCTATACGCAAGCCTTGATTACAATGAAGATGGGTACAGTGTTGAGGCGAGGAGGGTCTCCCACACTGACTTCGGCTCATTCAGACCACTGATGGGGCAAACATTCTGCAAAGGTGGTTGTCACACCCCTAAATATCAATGCCTTGCAATGTTCTGGGGGCTTGAAGCTTTTGTAACTTTTCTCATCATCTCTGAGTAGTGGGATGAGTCAGATAGAGGTAGTAAATTTAAAAAGAGAGAGCAAAAATAATTTCAGAAAAAGCTGCCTGTTGATTAAAGGTTTGGAGACGAGAAAGGGTGGCAATAACTTGGCAACTGCTAATCATAGTTGTCTGCCAAGATCTAAGGCTAAATCATGCAAAGAAAGATATTCCAAGGATCCTTCACCATAAGCAAGGTCAGAAAAAATACAGCAAATGGTAAAGCCCAGCAATAATGTGCAGGCTGAAGAATTCAGGGAGAAGTGTACAAATGTCTGCAAGGCACTTTGAAATACATCTAAAAATAATGTGGATTGATGATTGGAGAGAAGGATGAATAAATGGATAGATTCATAATAAAGCTAATCAAATGGTAACTGTAGACTTTAGGCAATGGGTACACGGGTTCATTGGACAATTTTTTCAACTTTGATGTATGTTTCTACATTTATATAGTAAAATGAGCAATAAGGAACTGTGTCAAATAAGTCATTTCTTAAAAAAACAAACAAACAAAAAAACCCAAAGGCAATGAGTTAGCAGAAAATTATTTAGATTCAATAAAAACTCAAACAACAGTCTGCTTCAGATCATCATGCTGATCACCCAGATTTTAGCAGGGATGGTTTTCCTGCAACCCTTGAAACAATCCCATTTAATAAATAATAATTAGAGGTCAGCCAATGCACAATCTTCGCAAGCTGTTGAAAATATAAAAAGAAAATGAACATAATAAATAAAAAAGAAGTGAAGAAAATTCACCAGAAAAAAAGAGCACTCTGAAGAAAATAAAATTTAGAAAAAACAATAAAAACAAGCAACAAGAGCATCATTTTCCATGACAGCAAATTTATCTAAATTACAAAGTTTCTTTCAAACAGAAACTACATATAAGATAGGAGGGATCAAGCAAGGATTGTTTAAAAAGGTGAAGAGTAAGCTAGCACAGGTTAGGAAAGAAACAGAAGAGAAATATAAAGCCATTCCATCATAGAAGTGTTGTAAGAATCAATTAGGAGAATAAACACTTGAAAACAGGTAAGACATTCAACATTAAAAAAAAAAGTTTGAGAAAAATGTGCCTCATAAGCTGGGAGAGGATCGTAAAAGATTACAGTACTAAAGATGGAGTGATTGCTCTAGAAGACAGACAAATGATATTTTGAAAACTCCAATCATATCTGTGGAGGAACTAAAAAGATAAATGGAAGAACAAACTTATTCCCATGTGTAATTTTTTAAAATTCTTAAAAAATCTGCTTATGGAAAATGCAGGATGGCTCAGGAAAAAAACCAATGCAGAATTATCAACAACTACATATAACTTGGTGAAATAATGTTTGAAAATAAAAAGACAAAGCCATGTCATCCTGAGATAATGTAATTAATTTTAGTCATTTGATTTCCATTAAAAAATATTATAAAGGGTTGGGTGCAGTGGCTCATTCCTGTAATCCTTGCAATTTGGGAGGCCAAAGCAGGAGGATCACTTGAGCCTAAGAGTTCGAGACCAGCCTGGATGACATGGTGAAACCTCGTCTCTGCAAAAAAAAAAAAAAATACATATATACATTATATATATATATATATATATATATATATATATATACACACACACACAAAGAATCAGCCAAGCTTTTTAGTGTGCATCTGTAGTCCCAGCTACTTGGAAGGCTGAGGTAGGAGGATCATGATCACTTGAGCCCAGGAGGTCAAGGCTGCAGGGGACCATGACCAAGCCACTTGCACTACAGCCTGGGAGACAGAGCAAGACAAAGTCTAAAAAAAAATAAAGAAAGGAAAGTTTGATTATCACTTATCAATGTGTAAAATGGTATAAAAGTAAAGGAATATTTTTAATTTTATCATTAAATGTATTTGTATTACATTACCTACAATATATATTTGATAATCATTTAATTATATATTAATTTATGAAAGTACTTTTCCTCTTTAGAATAACTTGTGTGTAGAGACACAATATGAAACAATGATCCAAAGACCCTGTGGAAGAGCCAGTGTTTCCTGCAACAGCAGAATAGCTAGGGTTTGCGAGCTCTGTTTTCCCTGGAATCTCCTAGATTGATGCCTGGGCCTCCTCACCTCGCCACAGGAGCCACTGGCCCATAGGATAATGTCAGAAGGACTAACAAATAGATGATAAGCTCAGCAAATTAAAAAGAGAATAAACATGAAGAAAATCATGAGTCAAACAGATGGGAAAAAATAGCAAAGCAAAACAAAAGCAAACTTTGACAGGAGCCTAAGAAAAATACTTATATAAAATAGTAAAATAATTTATGGCACTATGGACATTGCTTCAGGAGGTATGGAGACCAGTGACATTGAAATAAATCTTTCAAGTACTACAAAAAAAGAAAATGCAAACCCAGAATTCTACACCTGGCTTCATTCAGAAATAAAGCCAAAGATATCACTTAGAGTGATATTAGTCAAAGTGGAAGAGTAAAGACCTCTGAAAATTTTCTCTTTGTTATGAGCAAGGGAAAAAAATGAAAAGACAATGTTAGAATCAACTTTGTCAGCACTCTGGAAAAAAGTCAAAGGCTTGCAGTAACACAATAAACATTTAGTTAAAAACAAACAAATAACAACAAAAAAAACCCCAGCAAATCATAGTAAGAAAAGTGACAGTGAGCTTTGTGTCATTTTAACTTAACCTAGTCTCCTCCACCACTCTCCAGCAGCCTTAAAAACTAAAGCTTGCATTTTTGGTGTGGAAGAGAGAACGAGTCAAGCTCTTGAAACCCTAATTTTCAAAGAACAGTTATTATTTGATCCATCTCTGATTCCTGGGAAGACCTCACTAAAAATGCTTGTCTTTATTTCGCCTCATTCCAACTCACCTAGTTCTAAAAGCCTCTCCTCAGGGATTGTTTATTGATAACAAAACTGCCTGAAGTGAGAGATTACAGTTGGGAAAATAAAAGTCTAACCAAAAAGCCTAATAAGAAAAGCTGAGAATAGAATGCCCATAGTGGCTTTGAAATTATCCAATGTATTCATGGGAATCTAGAGGCCACACATGTGTATAGGGCTGTGTGCATTCTTAGGAAAGACTGGAGAAGACCCTACTCTCGCCTCTGGCTGACACTGGGGCTCTCTACAAACAGCACTCTACATGTCCTGACCAAGTGTTGAAGACATGCCTCAAAACACACACAGCCCCCCTGCAGGCTGGGAGACTTATGGATCCCAGCATTCCAAGAAATCACTGTCCAATCAATAGATGACATGTAGAACAGGAAATTCAGTGGCCACACTTGACAAAGATACAGATTTTATAGAATTAGTTTGGAAACACTAAACACACAAACAACAAATCAAATAAGCAAAAACAGTGAAAGTAAATGGATGAAAAAGATACACTGTGTAAATAGTAATAAAAGGAGAGCTGGAAAACATACAAGTAACAGAGAAAGTAGACTTTAAGGCAACAATTCTTACAAGAGACCTATGACAATATTTTAAATAGTAAAATGATTAATCCCTCAAGAAGACATAAAAAATTTAAACATATATGCATGTAAACATATATGCACGCACATAGTACTGAAGCAAAGAAATGAGTTAAAGGGAAAAATAGACAATTCAATATTAGTCAGATATTTCAAAGTCTAAATTTTAATAATGGATATAATTACATAGAATATTAACCTGGAAAATAAAGAAGACTGGAAAAACGTTATATCCAAATAAATCTTACAGACGTCGATAGAAATAGAATAGTCCATCCAGCACCAACAGAACACACAGTCTTCTCAATTGCACATGAACATTCCCCAAGGTAGACCATATGTCAGACATTAAAGCAAGTCTCCATACCTCAAAAAGGAGTGAAATGACACTATATTCTGTGACAACAATGGAATGAAATGAAATGAGTAATAGAAGGATATTTGGGAAATTAAACACCACACTCCCAAATAAATAAATCTCAAATGTAATTGCTGAGAGCATTAGAGAGCCAGAGGCTATTGTTGGACATGAACAGACAGAGATACAGGGAAAAGGGCAGATTGAAGGTACAAAGAAAAAAGAGCCCTCTTGCCATATGGAGGAAGTGGGAGTATATGATGTCCAACTGAAGATTTTGTTTGATTGCCTATGAAACAAACAAATTGGAATAAATCACTCAATATAGAAAACCAAATAAACAAACAACACCTTAGTCTCTATTTATGTATTTGTCTTGAGTGGGTAAAAATTGTCAGTGTTTATATGGTAACTAAGTTATAGGCAGACATTTTTATCTTATTTCTCCAGTCTATGAGAATTTCATATAAGATCTGAAATTTTAGAGATCTGAATATGATGTGAGGTATGCAGTCTAGCTAAACTGACTATATATAAAATGGAAAAATTTACTATATATAAAATTTATTTTCCATTTAGAGAAAACATGATGAATAATGAATTGGCACTGTTAGTATAGCCTTCTGAAACACTCAAAGTGGCATTCTTATGAAAAAGGAATGTAAAATAAGCAAACTGATTTTTCTTTAAAAAATAAGGTTTCTAGAGATATTTCTAAACTGTCATATTTATAAGCACAATGTCTTAAGTCAAGTACTTGTTTGCAAGTCATCTTTAAAATATTGTCTTGCAATAGATACGTTTTTCAGGTAAGTAAATTATAGCTTAAATTTAGACATCCAATTGGAAAATATTTTCATTGCATTTTTGAAAGGTGAAAAAAATACTATCTTTTCAGGGTCCAGAAGCTCTGTCCATGTGCATGTATAAACACATGTATGTGTGCATTTGCATGTATGCATGTTACCATACACATTCATGCCCACTCACATGTACCTTACAGACATCTATAGAACAGTCCACCCAGCAACAACAGAGCACAGTCCTCTCAACTGCACATGGAACATTGCCCAGGACACTGTTCTCTTTCACTTCAGAGTAAAATCAAGGTGTAGCTTGTGATGGGTGTAACATGCACTTCGAACACAGTAAAACTTTAGAAATTGCTAGGCACTTGTTTCTATTGGTGTCATCTTCCTTTGAAGTATCGTCTAGTTCTGGCCGGTGTTGACCTTAGTAAGAATAGATCAGGAACAACTGGAACCCATGTTGCTTTGTTACAAGAGATGGTAACATTTGTGTAGAACTCAGCTGAGTAGGTGCTCTTTACCCTCCTAAATAATGAGGTTTACTGAGTGTAACAATAATTTACAGAACTTTTCCTTCAATGCAAAGAGTGTGTAACTTGATGCCAAATAATGCAATAGGAAATAGTACACAGCTCTAATGGGTGCAGCAGCACAAGGCTGGGCTTTCTCCCAGGGTACCAGAAGCAATGTGAAAAAGCTTATTTATATATGTTCTTTTATTTTTTGAGTCTAGCTCTGTTATTTTTTGAGTCTAGCTCTGTTACCCAGGCTGAAGTGTAATGGCATGATCTTGGCTCACTGCAACCTCTGCCTCTTAGATTCAAGGGATTCTCCTGCCCCAGTCTTCCAAGTAGCTGAGACTACAGGCATGCGCCACCATGCCCAGCTAATTTTGTATTTTTAGTAAAGACGGAGTTTCACCATGTTGGTTAGGCTGGTCTCAAACTCCTGATCTCAGATGATCCACCTGCCTCGGCCTCCCAAAGTACTGGGATTACAGGCATGAGCCACCACACCTGGCCTTATATCTGTTCAAATATATATATATATATACACATTTATAGCAATAGTGGAAAACAAGAACAAATATGACTTGAAAGAGAAAGTGAAAGTCTTCAAGCAAGAGTACTGCCAAATACAAATATTTGTGACCTGAGCAGTCACAAGGCCTAGTAACGGGCTTTCAATAACTAACAACGTGATACCATGACCTTTTGCAGAATACCTAGAAAGAAGAGGAGCAGAGGGAGAGAGGAGAGGAGAGGGATATGAAAACACTGAGGGTGCAAGAGCAGGGCTATGATTGCTCAGCCATTCACTCCTGGCTGAAATGCCAAGGCTAGAGTCAGTTATAAAACAACAATAATATCCACAAATTGTATGTGGCTTGGGTTTCGTGTGAATACACAAAGGAGAAACAAAAAGCCTAATGATTTATTTACTAAGAGAACCAATTATTCTCTTCTATTAAAGATCCCAGTTGCAGAATTATAATCACATGTGATCTGAAATAGCAGTAGTCTACTAGATTATTAATTGTCTAGTTTTAGGACTAAATAGAGAATGAACTGTGCTTGCTTTTCAAAACAAGGTGAGGTAGACGGCCCTATGAGCAACCTCCAAAAGTGGTTAAGTTTAATGGCACTCTCCAAATCCCCAAAATAATTAGAATTTCTACAGTTCATACGCGTCTCTACAATATGCATATTAAAGATATATGTTCATCTACATTTGGATTATGAACAATGGCATCTTTATAACTGAATATAACAAACTCAGTTTATGAAATATATATACATATATATATGCAACTAAAAAGTATCCTGCTTTTAAATCTCCAAACCCATTACACATTGGAAATTTATGCAAACTTTAGAAGCAATCCAAGTTCCAAGAAAATATTATTTGTGCTTTTTATTATTTATAACTAGAATATTGGATTTTTCTGTATATTTATCTCATCATAATATTTTCATTAATATAAGGAAAGGAACAAATTATCTCTGGTCATTACTTTTAAAAATAGGATGTATCAAACTGCAAATTAATTAAGCAAATTTTTAATGTACTTAAATATTAAAAAAAAATTATGTTAAAGAATCCCTATAAAAGCATAGGCTGCAAAAAGTATATTAGCCTGTTACTTTCCTAAAATGATCATTGTAGTAATAATTTTAGAGGCCCATTTACTATTAAATATTACTCAAATGTCTGGAAAAGTTAATATTCTGGTTAACTTAATGTTCTAGTTAATTTAAAGTTAATACATTAAAAAATGTAATTTGGTATAACGTAGGATGGTCATTAACAAAATCGACTTAATGTGTAGGTGAGAATCACAGTGATCTATTTTCTGTCCCTTTTATAGTTCTCCCTTTTAAATAAGACAGATATTCCTAGAGCTTTAACTCCACCAAGGCCTTGCTGAATAAAAGCTGACACTGTGGTCCCTGGAACTCCCTCTTTCTCTACATCAGTGAGAGCAGGTTGGAGTCACCTGAGGATACCAGGGTTGCATGGGGCTACAAGACACATTACCGTGCTCAGGGCTCCTGAGCTCCCTCACAGGACAGGGCCTCTGATTCCTGGTTTTCATCTCAGGGCCTGACTTGGGCCTGAATTCTGTCTTGAACTGAAATCTAGCTGCCTGAATTTCAGAACTCCTTGTCTAGTCCCTGCCAGTATCTTCAAGCTAAAGGCTGGTCCTGGCTTTTGAAAATTTTAAATTTATTATGTTTGGACCTCCTGATCCATGATTCTAGAATGTGTCCAATTCCCACTCATGGCTGCCTAGAAACTTCTGCCCCCATCTGCTCCCCTACCTCGTGGAGGCTGATCCTCACCCAGTCCTGGTAAGTCTGGGGTTAGCTCTGGCCTCTGAATAGGGAAATCTCTCAATTTGTTAAGGTCTTCCAGCTCCTGTTCCATGTTATGTTGACATCTTCATACCGCTCACAAGTGACGATCCAATTTGCTGCACGCCTGGGTTCATGTGATTTGTCACACTTAACAAATACAATATGTGGAATTTTTGAAGACTAATATTTTTCAAAGATTGGCCCCAATCTCACCCATGTCCCAATAGACTTGTTACTGAAGTTCTGGTCAAGAGGATGACTCCTTGGATTAATACTGTATCCTTAGATCTATTCCAAAAGTATTAACTAAAAGAAATAACAGTTGTTAACTGCTGACATGCAGCAGGGTCCTAAGGAAATAAGACACAAGATAGGAACAATTTTATTTATTCATTCCAAATATATATATTGAACATCTGCTGTATGCAAGTCTCTGGGTCAGGCACAGTAAAGAGAAAATGGTAGTGGTAAGCTCAGAATAAGCTTGGTATAATATACAGTTGGTAAAGAATATTAATATTAAAAACAAAATGAATTTCTACATCACCAATTTATACATATGTGACTATCTCCAAGATGAAAATATAGAACATTCACAGCACACTGGAAAACTCCTTCATGAGCCTCCCCAGTCAGTATCCACCTCCTCCCCCACAGGAGCCTTTATTTTTATTTCTATCATCATAGATATATTTTGCCAATTCTTGCCTTTCTTACTAATGATATTATTCAATAGATATCCTTTTGTGTCTTGCTTCTTTAACTAAACATTATATATCTGTGAAATTCATTCATGTTATTATGTCTAATAGTAGGTAATTTTTTTTCGTTTTCATTACTGTGTAGTTTTTCATCATATGGTTATGCCAGAGCTTACCTATTTTACTACTGATAGATTTTTGGGTTATTTGTAGTTTAGGCATAGTATATAAAGCTGCCATGTATATTCTTATAAATGCCATTCAGATGCATACTTCTGTTTCATTATCTCAAGAGTGACAAGAAAATTAAGTAGGTTCAGTTTTACAATATCTATTAATTTATTCAGTCCTGATTTGGGAAATTAGACATCAATTATTGCAAGGCAACATGTTACGAATTAAAATTCATGTTTTTTTTGGTTTGTTTGTTTTTTGTGAGACAGAGTCCCACTCTGTTGCCCAGGCCAGAGTGCAGTGGTGTGATCTTGGCTTATTGCAGCCTCCACCTCCCTGGTTCTAGCGATTCTCCTGCCCCAGCCTCCAGAGTAACTGGGATTATAGGCATGCACCACCATGCCTGGATAGTTTTTATATTTTTAGTAGAGACAGGGTTTCGCCATGTTGGCCAGGCTGGTGTTGAACTCCTGACTGTGGGTGATTCACCCATCTTGGCCTCCCAAAGGGCTGGGATTACCTGCATGAGCCACCATGCCCAGTCAAGGTTCATGTTTAGCCCACCTTGATCTCAAGGAATTCAACCTAATAGCTAAGATAGATACCTAAGACATAAACTGTTTTTCCCCCTCCGTTTCTTCTTTCTTTTCTTTCCTTTGATTCCTTTCTTTCTCCTTTTGTCAACTATTTGAAAATAACCTGCAGAGATCCTATCCCTTTGCCCTCAAAAATCTTGCTTGTATCTCCTAAAAACAATGACATTATTTTACATAATCATAGTGCAGTTTTAAATTTCAGAAATTTTAGCACAAATATAATACTATTATCTAATGTGCAGTTCATTTTCAAATGTTGCTGATTATTCCATTATTGCTCTTAACAGAGACCATTTCTTTCTTTTTTTTCAGGATACACTTTGGTGTCACATGGTTCTCCAGGTTTCCTTTGGCTTTTGTTTTCAAAGCATAAGCTTGTTGCATTTTAAAATATTTCTCATTAGTTTGTCTGATTTTGTCTTATGATTCAATTCAAGTTATGCACAAGAACTGCAATACTTCAACGACAATGCAGTGTCTTTCCCAGTGCCTCACACTAGGCAGCATTTGATGTCATTAACATTGATATAATTAATCAATAATTAGTATTTTCCATAACGTTAATTTTGACATTTTGGTTAAGGGAATATCTGGTACATAATATGTATAGCTTAACAAATGTAACAATATAATGTTTGAAGACATAAAGGAACAAAAATTCTCTGTTAGAAAAAATATTTCATCTCCAGATACAGTCTTTTCATTGTAAAATGTAAAAATGAAGATAAATAGAAAAATCATACTTCTCAAAATAGGTGACTATTATTAACATTCTGATGTAAAGGTACACCCTTCAGGTTTCTTTTTTCTGGTAGTAGTACAGATATACATACTTACAGATTTATAGTTTTTATTAAAAAAGTATCACCTTTTACGAAATCAGTTTTCTTAACCTTTAAGGTGAATGTCCTACCAAAGTAATCCTTAAGCTTCCACAATGTCACCTGGATACTTCATAAGAATTCATTTACTTTACTTTTATCTCTAGAAGACAGAATAAATGTAAAAAAGGAAGAAATTTGAGACATAATTTATGAGGCACATACATGTATATGCTTTTTTGCTGTTGTTTATTTGGACTTACTTGTTCATACATCTTTTTTGTCTTTCTTTTGGGATTAAATTCAACTTCAACTTTTCTTTAATGACTCAGTTATTCTGGAGATGCCAGTGGGTCAGTTCAAAGAATAAGAAAGATGATAGTGAAGGAGAGAGAGGAACCATAACATTGGCTAAATAGGATTAATGAAAACCTGTATTTTATTTTTCTTTCTAATTAACAAGCGTTTGGTCATGTTTGGTATTGCCAACAGGACTTGGTGAATGTTCTATGTCGCTCTGCCTCTGTGTGTGTGGGTAAGTGTGTGTGTTTAAATATGTGTCTGTGTGTACACCTCCTTCCTTTCTATTAAGATGTGATAATATCTAGGGAATATCATGAACATAGTTTGTAGCTTATTCAAAAAGTAAAGAAAAATATCAATTTGAGAAAAATCACACTGTTGACAGAGAGTATAGTCTGCTTGAAAACAATAGCAAATCTCAACAGGGGCTAGAATGCTTTGTAAAGTGTTTTTGTAACACCTGAGAGTCTAGCTAACAGGAAATAAAGATGAAGACAGTAAAACTACTTAGGGCAGTTGAGGGTGGGTGTAAGCAGAAGTGAGAGAAAGAGAGCAAGCCAATGTGTTAGGAATATTGCTTCAAAAATATGACTCTTTTAAAGGAAAATTGATTCAGATGAAAAGCATCATAGTAAACAGAAAATCCATAAGCCGTATCACCCAGCATGGAATCCCTGGGGAGAATAGAAGCCTCCCACTACATATGGAATGGCGTTTGAGCCAATGCCATTGAATCTAGAAGTGTGGGCCACCTTAGTTAATGGTTGGTTGATGCCTGAATTATAGGGAAAAGAGTGTATGAATAGAAGTCTAAGTAAAAAAGAAATAGGTTTTAAAAAAAACTTTCAGTTCTTTCACCAATTAGCTACGTGGTGAAAATGGGGGGAAATGCTACCTCTGTTCCTCAACTTTTCCTTCAACAAAACAGATTTGACCACCTGACTCACCTAACCTATATGATCACCTAAATATCAAATGAGAACATTTAGAAAAGTGTAAAATGTCTTTAGGATGAAAGGCATTTAAGATTAGCATACTCAGATGTCACTGGCTGTATGTCAATGCCTGTGATCTGATTGCAAGCTCCATGTCTTTATAGCCAACTGTATTTGGTTTTTATTCACATGAAAGTACACCCAAAATTGGCATGCAAGAAAATAATTCATCTTCTTACCCTTCAGTCTGTATGAAAATGACAACATCTTTCACCTAATTGTTCAATGCAGAAACCTAGGAATCCACCTTGACTCACCTCCTTACCTCCACATCCAAGCAGTTGCCACAGACCATCAAATGCAACTGTCTAATTAGTGTACTTCTCTCCATCTTGGTTGCCACAGTTTATTAAACACTCTGACACCCTCTTTCATAACACTGCAGCTGATCATAATGTTGATGATGAAGGCGATAAGCAACAGCTTTTGTGCCAAGCACAGTATCAAGCACTTTTCACATGTTAATTTATTCAATCTCACAATAACTCTACTACATTGATATATAATTGCCTCCATTTTCCAAATGAGGAAACTGAAGCACAGAGATAATAATTAAATAATGTTCTTAAATAAATGAAAGCACTTAGTAAATGGGGAAGCCTGGCTCAGGTTTGAACAGCCTGACAGTATATCTCACGTTCTTAGACACCACATTATAATTAGCATAGCTTCCTTTGCTCTTGTTATCCCTTCAAACTATTTTTTGTAACAAGGCTAGAATATTATAAGAAATATATAACTGCTGTTTCTTGACCTCAGGGTAAAAATGCAAATGTCTTTGTATGACACAAAATACATGGTTCTATCTCAGCCCTTTGGCCTAATCCCTTGAATACAAGGTATCAGGCTCTACTCATATTGGGCTGTTTTCATTTTTCTGAATATTATTTTGTGTTATCCTGCATCTGGCAGGACACTGAATATTCTTTTCTGTCCACTGAGGGCACATGCTTTGCCAATTTTGCATGGCTAATTTCTACTCATTCTTCAAGTAACTGTTATGCAGTTCTTCCTCTAGTAAGTCTATCCTGACCCTCTCTCAAGTTAGTTTTAAGAATGCTTACAATGATACAAACAGGAGAGAGAGAAATACTGGGTAGAAGAGGGCAGTTCATCAGCAAAGATCCCACCCTCAAGCCTAGAGACCTGCAGCCCTAAATGGGAATAGGCGTTTCTGTCCCTGCACATAAAAAGTTGCCTTTAGGACTGCCATGACCTCCCATCTTGTACCTATATAATTCCTGTACCCATATATATCCCAAACCCCAGGCTCCAGAAGGAGATGAGCAGACAAGCATTCACAGAGACAAGGAGACAAGCAAATGAATGGCAGAACAATGTGGCAGAGATAGAGAAAAGAGAAGGAATGCCTGAATGCCCAGAGGTGTTCAGCTGGGGGTAATGGGAGAGGAATTCAGCTACTGCACTCCAGGGAAAGATCATTTTCTCACTCTAATCCCACTTCCAGGTCCCCATCCATCCCACTGAGAACCACCTCCACCACTCAATAAAATCCCCACATTCAACCTTCAAGTATGTGTGATCCACTTCTTCTGGGACTCTGGACAAGAGCTTGGGATAAAGGAAGCGGTCACACTGGCTCTCTGCCCTTGTGAAAGGCAGACAGTCCACTCGAGCTGTCTGTGGACAGCAAGGCCAATAGAACACACTGTAACACATGCCCTCCTGGGCTTCTGCACCTGTCTATGTGCGTGCTCCTCCTCCCATAAGGGGTTTCAGCAGCGGTGCCAACAGAACAGATCAGCCACATCCCTGTCACATGCCCTGCAAGAGGGTTCAAGGAACTGTCCCATTTCAGCAATAAATTCCTATTGCATTTTGTATTCTCTCCCAATTCATTCCATGTTAGAATTGTCCAGTTACTTTACTGTATCTTCCAATTGACTATAAGCTCCTTGAATAACAGATGTATTATTTAATTTTTTACCCTAATCAATTCTGGCATTCAGAATGCTCTCAATTAGAGGTTCTTGATGTGAGGTCATGTACAAATTTCAGCAGTCCAATTAATCCCCATGAAATCTTATGCCAAACGCTGTAAGCTTATGGAAATGTACTTTTTTGGGAGTGTGGGAAATGAAAGCAGTCTATGACTTGCTGCTGGGCAATGGTATGTTTATAGGTAAAATAAGTTGGAGATCCTCCAATAGCCTTTCTACGTGCCTACATACTGAAAGAAGCTCACAATTTCTCAATATTCTCTAGGGTCTGCTCTTATAATGTTGGCACCTCCCTATCTCTTGTGTGACAAGATGGACATACCTTCTGGTTCCATGATACCACATTCATGTTAGGAATTGAAGGATTCTGATTAGAAAATCCAAATCATCAAAATTCTTATATAAATTAAATGTCATTATTGAGTCTGGGTAGGAAATATAATTATTTTATTTAATAGAGTATTCTAATTAACAGCAATAACAGGTGAGTTATGACTATATGGTGATGAGGGGGACTTATGTAAGTGGTTTGTGGAATTAATCTTTTTTAAATATATATATTTTTTATTGCACTTTAGATTCTGGGGTACATGTGCAAATCATGCAGAATTGTTGCATAGGTACATACATGGCAATGTGATTTGCTGCCTCCATCCCCCTGTCACATATATCTGGGATTTCTCCCCATGTCAACCCTCCCCAATTTCACTACCCCCCATTGTCCCTCTGCTAGTCCCCCCCAACAGACCTCAGTTTGTGACGCTTCCCTCCCTGTGTCCATGTGTTCTCATTGTTCAACAACCACCTATGAGTGAGAATATGCGGTATTTGATTTTCTGTTCTTGTGTCAGTTTGCTGAGAATGATGGTTTCCAGATTCATACGTGTCCCTACAAAGGACACTAACTCATCATTTTTTATGTCTGAAGAGTTTTCCATGGTGTATATGTGCCATATTTTCCCTGTCAAGTCTATCATCAATGGGCATTTGGGTTGGTTCCAGGTCTTCGCTATTGCAAACAGTGCTACAATGAACATACGTGTGCATGTGTCTTTATAATAGAATGATTTATAATCCTTTGGCTATATACTCAGTAATGGGATTGCTGGGTTAACTGGATTTTCTATTTCTAGGTCCTTGAGGAATCACCACACTGTCTTCCACAATGGTTGAACTAATTTACACTCCCACCAACAGTGTAAAAGAGTTCCTATTTCTCCACATCCTCTCCAGCATCTGTTGTCTCCAGATTTTTTAATGAACCCCATTCTAACTGGCATGAGATGGTATCTCAATGTGGTTTTGATTTGCATTTCTCTAATGACCAGTGATGATGAGCATTTTTTCATATATTTCTTGGCGTCATGTATGTCTTCTTTTGAAAAGTGTCTGTTCATATCCTTCACCCACTTTTGAATGGGTTTGTTTGCTTTTTTCTTGTAAATCTTTTTAGTTCTTTGTAGATTCTGGATATTAGCCCTTTGTCAGATGGGTAGATTGCAAAAATTTTTTCTCACTCTGTTAGTTGCCAGATCACTCTAATGTTTGTTTCTTTTGCTGTACAGAAGCTCTGGAGATTAATTAGATCCCATTTGTTTATTTTGACTTTTGTTGCCAATGCTTTTGGTGTTTTAGTCATGAAGTCCTTGTCTATGCCTATGTCCTGAATGGTTTTGCCTAGGTTTTCTTCTAGGGTTTTTATGGTGTTAGGTCTTATGTTTAAGTCTTTAATCCATCTGGAGTTAATTTTAGTGT
>CAUYQU010058169.1:0-11648 GCA_963574635.1 Cheracebus regulus
ATTATAAATCGTTCTACTATAAGGACACATGCACACGAATGTTCATTGCAGCACAGTTTACAATAGCAAAGACCTGGAACCAACTCAAATGCCCATCAATGATAGACTGGACAGGGAAAATGTGGCACATATACACCATGGCATATTATGCAGCCATCAAAAATGATGAGTTTGTGTCCTTTGTAGGGACATGGATGAACCTGGAAACCATCATTCCCAGCAAACTGACACAAGAATACAAAATCAAACACCACATGTTCTCACTCATAGGTGGGTGTTGAACAATGAGAACACATGGACACAGGGAGGGGAGCACTACACACTGGGGTCTGTTAGGGGAAAATAGGGGAGGGACAGTGGGGGATGGGGAGTTGGGGAGAGAGAGCATGGGGAGAAATGCCAGATATAGGTGAAGGGGAGGAAGGCAGCAAATCACACTGCCACGTGTGTACCTGTGCAACAGTATTGCATGTTCTTCACATGTACCCCAAAACCTAAAATGCAATAAAAAATAAAAATTAAAAAGAATAATAAAATAAAAAATAAAATAAAAATAAATTACACAAGCATAGACATTAAAAAAATAGTTATTTCAAGAGGTGGAGGTATATTTTATTGTGGTTTTGATTTGCATTTCCCTGATAACTAGCATTGTTGAGCTTTTTTTTTTTTCAAATACTTTTTGGGCATTTGTATGTTTTCTTTGGAAGAAAAGAAAAGTCCAATTAGATTTTTTTGTCCATTTTTATTTGGATTATTTGGTTTTGTTTGTCTTTGAGTGGTATGAGCTCCTTACATATTTTGAGTATTAACTTTTTATTAGATATCTGGTTTGCAAATATTTTCTCCTATTATGTTCATTGCCTCTTCACTCTGTTGTTTACTTTGCTGTGCAGGAGCATTTTAGTTTGCTGTAGTCCCCTTTATGTAATATTGCTTTTGTTCCTTGTGCTTTTGGTGTCAAATCTATGAAATTATTAACAAGCCCAATGCCATAAGGCTTTTCCCCTCTATTACTTCTAGGAGTTTTATAGTTCCAGGTCTTACATTAAAATCCTCAGCCCATTTTAAGTTGACTTTTCTGTGTGGTGTATGATAAAGTTCCAATTTCATTCTCTTGCAGGTGGAAATCTAATTTTCTCAACCATACTTGTTGAAGAGCCTGTCATTTTCTCATTGTTTATTCTTGGAACCCTTGTCAAAGATCTTATTCGTCTATGTTTGAGTTTATTTTTGGTCTCTCTATTCTGTTTCATGGTGTGTATGTTTGTTTTAATGTTAGTCCCACACTCTTTTAATTACTATAGCTTTGTAATATATTTGAAAACAATAACTATGATGTCCCAGCTTTGTTCTTTTTCAAAATTTATTTGGCTATTTAGAGTCTTTTGTGGTTCCATATACATTTTAAGATTTTTTTGTTTTTTTAAAACAAAAACTACCATTGAGTTGTTGATAGGGCTTACATATAGTTTGTAGATATCTTTAAGTGGGAAGGACATTTTAATACCAGTATGTATTCCAGTCTATGAGCATAAAATATCTTCACTTATCTGTGTCTTATTTAATTTCTTTGACAATTTTCTGTTTTTTTGTTTTGTTTTGTTTTGTTTTTTGAGACAGAGTCTCACTCCTTCACCGGGTGCCAGGCTGGAGTGCAGTTGCACGACCTCGGCTTACTGCACCCTCTGCCTCCTGGTTCAAGCAATTCTCCTGCCTCAGCCTCCCAAGTAGCTGGGGCTACAGGTGCATGCCACCATGCCCAGCTAATTTTTTTGTATTTCTAGTAGAGACGGGGTTTCACCATGTTGGCCGGGATGGTCTCGATCTCTTGACCTCGTGATCTGCCCACCTTGGCCTCCCAAAGTGCTGGGATTACAGGCGTGAGCCACCATGCCTGGCCTGTAGTTTTTAATAATTAAGTCTTTCACTTCCTTTGTTGAGTTTATTCCCAAGTATTTCATTATTTTTGATGCTATTACAAATGTTATTGTTTTTTAAATTACTTTTTGGATAGTTTTTGTTAGAATATAGAAATACAATTCATTTTTATGGTTAATATTTATCATATAATTTTACTGTATTCATTTCTAGATCTATTTTATATGTAGTCTTTGGGATTTTCTACATATAAGATTGTGTCATATGTAAACAAAGATAATTTTACTTCTTCCATTCTAATTTGGATGCCTTTTTTAAAAAAGACTAATTGCTCTGGCTAGGACTTCAAAACTATACTAAATAAAAGTGGCAGGAATGGGCATTCTTACTTTATTCTAATAATTAGAGAAAATATATTTTTTCTCTCTTTTTTAAACTATGGAGTATGATATTAGCTGTGGCTTTACATAGATGGCCATAATGGTGTTTATATATACTGCTTGTATACCTAGTTTTCTGAAAGGTTTGTTGTTTTGTTGTATTTTTTTCTTCTATTTTAAATTATAAAAGGGTGTTGAACTATGTCAAATGCTTATTCTGCATCTATTGAGAAAACCATGTGATTTTTATCCTTCAGTTTATTAGTGCGATGTATCACATTAATTGATTTTTGCATGTTGAAACTTGCATCCTAAAAATAAATCCCACTTGCTCATTGTGTATGAGTCTTTTAATATGCTGTTGGATTCGGTTTGCTAGTATTTTGCTGAAGATTTTTTCATCTATGTCTACCAGGTTTATTGGCCTACCATCTTCTTTCCTTGTAGTGTCTTTGTCTGGCACAGCATTAGGGTAATGCTGGCCTCATAGGCTGAATAGGAACAGCTCCAGTCTGCAGTTCCCAGTGAGAGCACATGAGAAGATGAGTGATCCTCATATTTCCAACTGAGGTACCAGGTTCATCTCACTGGGACTTGTTAGACAGTGGGAATAGCCCAAGGTGGGCAAACCAAAGCATGGTGGGGCATAGCCTCACTCTGGAGGCACAAGGGGCCAGAGAACTCACTCTCCCTACCAAGGGAAGCCATTAGGGACTTTCCTGGACACTCTGGAACTCTGGCTCAGATACCGTGCTTTTCCCAAGGTGTACACAACCTGCAGACCAGGAGACTCACTCCAGTGCCTACAATGCCAAGCTAAAATCCACTGGCTTGAAATTCTCACAGCCAGCACAGCAGCCTGCCTTGACCTGAGATGTTCAAGCTTGATCGGGGGAGGGGTGCCCACCATTGCTGGGGTTCTGGTAGGCGGTTTCAACATTGTCTGTGTAAACAAAGCCACTGGGAAGTTTACACAGCAGCTGGGCAGAGCCCAGCATGGCAGCTCAGCAAGGCCTCTGCAGGAAGACTGTCAAGTAGATTCTCTTCTTGCTGGGCAAGAAGAGATTTCAAAGCCTCCACCTTCCTGGGACAGAGCACCTGGGAAAAGGGGCAGCTGTTGGTTCCACTTCAGCAGACTTAAATGTCCCTGCCCAGCAGCCCTGAAAGGAGTGATGGACCCCCAAACATAGTGCTTGAGCTCATAGGCTGCCTACTCAAATGGCTTCCTGATGCCCCATGGATTCTAACTGGGAGATATGTCATACAGGAGAGCTTGGGCTGACAACTGGCAGGTACCTTTTTTGGACAAAGCCAGCAAAGAAAGGAACAGACAGCAATCTTTGCTGTTCTGCAGGCCCTGAGTGTAATTCCCAGGCAAGCAGGGTCTGGAATGGACCTCTAGCAAACTCCAGCAGACCTGCAGCACAGGATCTGACTGTTAGAAGTAAAACTAACAACAGAAAGAAATAGCTTCAACAGTAACAGAAAGGATGTCTACTCAGAAACCTCACCCAAAAGTCACTAACTTCAAAGACCAAAGGTAGATAAATCCATGAAAATGGGAAGGAACCAGTGAAAAAGACTAACATTGCCAAAAGCCAAAATGCCTCTCCTCCTCCAAGGAATCACAACCCTTCACCAGCAAGGGAACAAAACTGGGTGGAGAATCAGTGTGATGAACGGACAGAAACAAGCTTCAGAAGGTGGGTAATAAAAAACTTCCCCAAGCTAAAGGATTATGTTCTAACCCAATGCAAGGAAAGTAAGAACCTTGAAGAAAGGTTAGACGAAATGCTAAAGAGAATAACCAGAGTGGAGAAGAACATAAACAATAAGATGGAGCTGAAAAAAACAGCACGAGAATTGTGTGAAATATACACAAGTTTCGATAGCTGAATCAATCAAGCAGAAGAAAGGATATCAGAAACTGAAGATCAATTCAATGAAATAAAGAGAGAAGGCAAGAGTAGAGATAAGAAGAGTAAAAAGAAATGAATGAAGCCTCCAACAAATATGGGATTATGAGAAAAGACCAAATCTACGTTTGATCAGTGTACCTGAAAGTGATGGGGAGAATGAAACCAAATGGGAAAACACTCTTCTGGATATTATCCAGGAGAGCTTCCCCAATCTAGCAAGGAAGGCCAACATTCAAATACAGGAAATACAGAGAACACCACAAAGATATTCCTCAGGAAGAGCAACCCTAAGTCACATAATCATCAAACTCATGAGGGTTGAAATGAAGGAAGAAATGCTAAGGGCAGTCAGAGAGAAAGGTCAGGTTACCCACAAAGGGAATCCCATCAGACTCACAGTGGATCTCTCGGCAGAAACTGTACAGGGTAGAAGAGAGTGAGGGTCAATATTCAACATGCTAAGAGAAAATAATTTTCAACCCAGAATTTCATATCCAGCCAAAGTAAGGTTCATAAGTGTAGGAGAAATAAAATCCTTTATGAACAAGGAGATGCTGAGAGATTTCATCACCACCAGGCCTGCCCTACAAGAGCTCCTGAAGTATGCACTAAACATGGAAAGCAACAACCAGTATCAGCCACTCGAAAAACATATCAAACTGTAAAGATCTGTGACACAATGAAGAAACTGCATCAATTAATGGTCAAAACAACCAGCTAGCATCAAAATGCCAGGATCAAATTCACACATGACAATATTAACCTTAAATGTAAATGGACTAAATGCCCTGATCAAAAGACACACACTGGAAATTGGATAAAAACTCAAGATCCATTGGTGTGCTGTATTTAGGAAACCCATCTCATATGCAAAGACACACATAGACTCAAAATAAAGGGGTGGAGGAAGATTTACCAAGCAAATGGAGAGAAAAAAAAAAGCAAGGGTTGCAATCCTAGTCTCTGATAAAACAGACTTTAAAGCAACAAAGATCAAAAGAGACAAAGAAGGGGATTACATAATGGTGAAAGGATCAATGCAACAAGAAGAGCTAACAATCCTAAATATATATGCACCCAATACAGGAGCACACAGATACATAAAGCAAGTTCTTAGTGACCTACAAAGAGACTTAGACTCTCATACAATAAAAGTGGGAGACTTCAACACCCGACTGTAAATGCTAGACAGATCAAGGAGACAGAAAATTAACAAGAATATCCAGGACTTGAACTCAGATCTGGACCAAGCAGACCTAATTGACATCTACAGAACTCTCCACCCCAAATCCACAGAATATACATTCTTCTGAGCACCACGTCACACCTACTCTAAAATGGACCACATAATTGGAAGTAAATTCCTCTTCAGCAAATGCAAAAGAACAGAAATCATAATAGTCTCAGACCACACTGCAATCAAATTATAACTCAAGATTAAGAAACTCACTCAAAACCACACAACTACATGGAAACTGAACAACCTGCTCCTGAATGACTACTGGATAAATAATGAAATGAAGGCAGAAATAAAGATGTTCTTCAAAACCAATGAGAACAAAGACACAACATACCAGAATCTCTGGGACACATTTAAAGCAGTGTCTAGAGGAAAATTTATAGTACTAAATGCCCACATGAGAAGTGAGAAAAGATATAAAATCAACACCCTAACATCACGATTAAAAGAACAAGAGGAAGAAGATCAAAAACAAACTCAAAAGACAACAGAAGGCAAGAAAGAACTAAGATCACAGCAGAACTGAAAGAGATAGAGACACACACAAAAAAAAAACTTAAAAAAATCAATAAATCCAGGAGCTTCATTTTTGAAAACATCAACAAAATATGTAGATTTGTGGCCAGACTAACTAAAGAGAAAAGAGAGAGGATTCAAATAGATGCAGTAATTCATTTTATGAGACCAACATCATCCTGATAAGAAAACCTGGCAGAAACGCAACTAAAATGAAAATTTAAAGCCAATATTCATGATGAACATTGATGCAAAAATCTTCAATAAAATACTGGCAAACCAAATCCAGCAGCACATCAAACAGCTTATCCATCACGATCAAGTCAGCTTCATCCCACAGATGCAAGGCTGGTTCAACATACACAAATATATAAAGGCAATCCAACACATAAACAGAACCAAAGACAAAAACCACATGATTTTCTCAACAGATGCAGAGAAGGCCTTCAATAACTTCAACAAAATTCAATAGCCCTTTATGCTAAAAACTCTCAATAAATTAGGTATCAATGGATCATATCTCAAAATAATAAATGCTATTTATGACAAACCCACAGCCAATATCATACTGAATGGGCAAAAACTGGAAGCATTCCCTTGAAAACTGGCACAAGACAAGGATGCCCTCTGTCACTGAGGGAATGTATTCTCTTCCCTGGTCCATAAGAGGGTGTAGTTTCAAAGACAAGAATTTCCCAGTGCCATATATGCCCAACTCCCCACCGCTCCCCCGCCCCTGCCCACCTCTCCATCCAGGATCTTAGAGGTCTTTGTTTAAACTTTCATGCATTCAGGAAAATAATCAAAGTCAATTACTGCAATGGAAGTTTGGGGGAACTCCTTTCATAGGCCTGGAAACTTAAATGTAGTGGGAATCCTCTCAGGTTAAAAGTCCCCATCCCCCACATCTGGGAGGACTTCATTTCTAGATCTCCTTCCATGGCCTCGTGGAAGCTCTTTCTCTTTCTCCTTTTTCTCTCTCTCTGTCTAAATAAATCACTTTCTGCAAAGCCCTTTGGGGTCCGATATTTACTTATGAGCACACCATGCCTAGCGGGGTCCTCTCTCCCATTTTTGGGTGAGAGATCAAGAGCCTGGAAGAACACCACCCACCAGGGAGCTAGCTGAGCCTCCCCCAGGTCCCGGAACCTACTATCATCACCACTCCTATTCAACATAGTATTGGAAGTTCTGGCTAGGGCCAGCAGGCAAGAGAAAGAAATAAAAGATATTCAAATAGGAAGAGAGGACATCAAATTATCCCTGTTTGCAGATGACATGATTGTATATTTAGAAAACCCCATCGTCTCAGCCCAAAATCTCCTTAAGATAATAAGCAACTTCAGCAAAACCTCAGGATACAAAATCAATGTGCAAAAGTCACAAGCATTTCTATACACCAATAACAGACAAACAGAGAGGCAAATCATGAATGAACCCCCATTCACAATTGCTACAAAGAGAATAAAATACCTAGGAATACAACTAACAAGGGATGTGATGGACCTCTTCAAGGAGAAATACAAACTACTGTTCAAAGAAATAAGAGAGGACACAAACATATGGAAAAACATTTCATGCTTACAGTTAGGAAGAATCAATATTGTGAAAATGGTCATACTGCCCAAAGTAATTTATAGATTCAGTGTTATCCCCATCACGCTACCAATGACTTTCTTCACAGAATTGGGAAAAAAACCACCTTAAACTTTATGTGGAACCAAAAGAGAGTTCACATGGCCAAGACAATCCTAAGCAAAAAACCAAAAACTAAAACAAAGCTGAAGGCATCATGCTACCTGACTTCAAACTATATTACAAGGCTACTGTAATCAAAACAGCATAGTACTGGTACCAAAACATAGATATACAGATATAGACCAGTGGAACAGAACAGAGGCCACAGAAAGAATGCCACACAACTACAAACATCTGATCTTTAACAAACCTGACAAAAACAAGCAATGGGGAAGGAATTCCCTATTTAATAAATGGTGTTGAGAAAACTGGCTAGCCATATGCAGAAAGCTGAAACTGGATCCCTTCCTTATCCCTTATACAAAAATTAACTCTAGATGGATTAAAGATTTAAACATGAGGCCTAACACCATACAAACTCTAGAAGAAAACCTAGGCAATATCATTCAAGACATAGGCATGGGCAAGGACTTCATGATTAAAACACCAAAAGCAATGGCAACAAAAGCCAAAATAGACAAATGGGATCTAGTTAAACTTAAGAGCTTCTGCACAGCAAAAGAAACTATCAATAGAGCGAACTGTCAACCAACAGAATGAGAAAAAATGTTTGCAATCTACCCATCTGACAAAGGGCTAATATATCCAGAATCTATGGAGAACCTAAACAAATTTACAAGAAAAAACAAATGACCCCATCAAAAAGTGGGCAAAGGATATGAACAGACGCATTTCAAAAGAAGACATTTATGCAGCCAACAAACATATATAAAAATGCTCGTCATCACTGGTCATTAGAGAAATGCAAATAAAAACCACATTGAGATACCACCTCACACCAGTTCGAATGGTGATCATTAAAAAATCTGGAGACAACAGATGCTGGAGAGGATGTGGAGAAATAGGAACACTTTTACACTGTTGGTGGGAGTGTAAATTAGTTCAACCATTGTTCAACTGTAAGAAATAAATTCGTAAGCTCAGAAGTATTTCCTCTTCTCAATTTTTGAAGAGTTTAGAAAGAATTGGTTCTAAGATTTTATAAATGTTTGTTAGAATTCATCAGTGAAGCCATTTGGGCCAGGGCTTTTCTTCATTGGAAGGTTTATGTTTTGCTTTGTGGCAAAAACAGTAGTAAGTTTTGGTTTTGGTATGCTGTGTTTTTGTTTTCCTTTGTCTTAAATAATTTCCTAATTTTATTTTTATTTTTTATTTGACTCACTGGGTATTTAACAGTGTTTCAAAATTTGCATATGTTGTAAATTTTTCTGTTTTCCTTCTGTTCCTAATTTCTAGTTTTACTCATTTTGGTAAGAAAAGATATTTGATATAATTTCAGTCTTTTTCAAATTATTGAGACTTGTTTTGTGACCTAATCTGTGATCTCTCTTGAAGAATTTTTCATGCACACTTGTGAAGAATGTTTATTCCAGTGCTGTTGAATGGAATGTTCTCTATATTTCTGTTGAGTCCCTTTGGTCTATAGTGTTGTTCAAGTCTGATGTTTCCTTATTAATTTTTTCTGTCCTTTGTTGAACTCTAATACTATTGTCGTATTGCTAGCAATTTCTCCCTTCTGATCTGCCAGTGTTTGCTTTTTAGATGTAGATGCTTCAAAGTTGGGAACATAGATATTTATAATTTTGATATTTTCCTGAGGAATTCTATCTTGATTATCACATAATCACATTTTTTTCTTGTGAAAGTTTTTAACTTAAAGTCCATTTTGTCTAAAATAAGTATTATCACTCCTACTCACCCTTTGTTATCATTTACGTCAATTTTTTCCCATCCCTTCAATTTTAGCCTATGTGGAACTTTTATTCTAAAGTGAATTTTTTGAAGACAGCAACTAGATCTTGGTTTTTAAATTCATTCTGCTGGTCTATGTGTTTTTGTTTGGGAAATCTACTCCATATACATTTAAAGTAATTATTGATAGGTAATGACTTACTATTGCCATTTTGTTGTTTTCTGTTTTGCAGTTCTTTTGTCCCTCTTTTTCTTCCCTTTCTGTGTTTCTTTGTGATTTGTTGAATTTTTGTAATGATATTTCTTAATTGTTTTCTCTTTTCTATTGTGTACTTACTATAGGTATTTTTCTTGTGGTTGCCAAGAGGCTTATATCTTTTATATTGTGTATTCATCAAGTTTTTGTATTTCTAGTTATTATAATACATTTGTCTTTTAATTTTTATGCTGGAGATAAAGATGATTTACACAGCACTATTACATTATTATAGTACTCTATATTTATCTATATATTTACCTTTATTAGTGAATTTTATGTTTTCATATGCTTTTGTGTTGTTGTTTAGTGTCCTTTCATTTTAACTTAAAGATCTTCCTTTAGCATTTCTTGCAGTCAGGTTTTATGTTTGTTCTGTTTGATATAACAAAATACCATAAGCTGTGTGGCTAGTAAAAAGGAATTTATTTCTCATATTTCTGGAGGCTGGAAGATTCAAGATTAAGTTGCTAACAGATTCAGTATCTGGTGAGGGTCTTTTTTCTGGTTCATATATGACACTCTTGTTGTGTCCTCACATGATAGAAAGGACAAGACAGCTCTTTGAGACCTCTTTTATATGGGCACTAATCTCATCATGAGGGCTCTGTCTTCATTACCTAAATGCTTCCCAAGGTTCCCACCTCCAGATACCTTCACATAGGTGACAAGATTCAAACATATTAATTAGGGAGTGGGCACAAACATTTAAACCATAGTAGCAGGTCTAGTGGTAATGAACTCCCTCTGCTTTTGTTTGCCTGGGTGTCTTTATCACTCTTTTATTTATGAAGGACAATATTTTCAGGAGTAGCATTTATGGCTATTTTTTTCTTTTAGCACTTTGAATGTATCATTTCATTCACTTCTTTTGTAAATATACATAGTGTTGAGTGCTGAGAAATCCACTCAGTCTTATGGAGATTCCTTTGTATATAGTAAGTCTCTTTGTCTTGTCTTTAAAACTCTCTTTGATTTTTGACAATTTGATTTTAATGTATCATGGTATAAATTTCCTAGAGTTCTTTCTTATTAAGGTCTTTTATGCTTTATGGAAATGAATGTCTATTTTCTTTCCAGATTTGGCAAGTTTGTAACCATTATTTATTCATATAAGCTTTCTTCCACTTTTCCTTTTCCCCCTAAGGCATTTGTAACGTTTATATTTGTGTAATTGATGGTGTCTCACAATGCTCTTAAACTTCCTTTAGTCTTCATCATTTTTTAAAATTTTTGCTCCTCTGATAATTTCAAATAATCTTTATTCAAGTTCATTGATTCTTTTTTCTGCTTAATCAAGTTTGCAGTTATACTCCTCCAGTAATGTTTTAGTTTAGTTATAGCCTTCAACTCCAAAATTTCTGTTTGGTTTTTCTTTATTATTTCTATGTCTTTGTCAGCATTTTGCTGTTGTTGTTGTTCATGTATTATTTTCTTGATTTTATTTACTTGTCTTTCTGTGTTATCTTATAATTCACTGAATTTCTTTAAGCCTTTAAAAAATTGGAGAGATCCAAGATGGCCGAGTACTAGCAGCTCAGGATTGTAGCTCCCAGAGAAAGTGCACAGAAAGAGAGGATGCAACATTTTTAGAAAAATTTTTGTTGCTTACAGATTAGGATTTCCAGGGGAGGAGCCCCACGAGTCACCAGCGTGATTCTTGTGGCCAGCATGGCGGTTTTGCTGGGGCTTTGGTGCGGCGGTTCTCGGTGCAGAGTAAACGGGACTAGCTTCCCTTTTGATCGACATTTGGATCTCCAGGAAGGTGAGCAGGGAAGCCAGACCGGAGATCCCTCGAACAGAAAAGCACCACGAATCTTAATGCTGCTGTTTTAGCCGGCGCAGTGGGTTGCTCAGATTTTGGCATTGGGAATCAACAAGTTGGACGTCCACTCAGAGACCTAAATTGAAAGTAGGTAATTACAGAGATGACAGGTGGATAAAATTACAATGACGGGAAGGAACCAGCATAAAAAAGCTGAGAATACCCAGAAGCAGAATGCTTC
>CAUYQU010058170.1:0-32052 GCA_963574635.1 Cheracebus regulus
TTAACAACCAATAGCAGGCAAGTAATTCCAACCAATAACAAGCCAAGTCCTAGGTCAAGGCTTGTAACTTACCCAATAGCAGTCTTGCTCTCCCTCAACCAATCGAGCTGTTTCACTCCCTATAAAACCCCCTGTCTAAAAAAAGTCAGTGTGACTTCTCCATCCCCTCCTGTCTGGACCGCAGAACCTCACCCAGGAGCCTGAATAAATTCCTTTGCATTGGATTATTTTGGTGCTGGCCTCAGTTTCTTCGTTTTATCCTCGGAAACAAACCTTACAAGAACAACATGCATTCTGCTAAAATTGAAGTAAGAAAAAACATCAAGTTTATGATGAACATTGGGTGGAAGAAGAGTGAAATCACTGATGACTTCTGAAAAGTTTATGATGGCAATGCCCCAACAAGATCAGAAGTTTACAAACGAATAACTTATTTTAAGAAGGGACAAGACAATGTTAAAGATGATGCTTGCAACAGTATACCATCCACATCAATTTCAAGGAAAAAACCCTGTTCATGCATGATTGAAGAGAACCAGTGATCAACAGCAGAAACAACAACCAACACCGTAAACATCTCAGTTGGTTCAGCTTACACAATTCTTACTGAAAAAGCTGAGCAAACTTTGAACTCAATGGGTACCAAAACATCATTTTACAAAGCCCACCTTGAGCTGCTGAGACTGATACACAGTTAAATTTTCAAGTAGGATGCCCCTACTCCTACTCCCCTAACACATAATTGTCAGACAGAGAATGTTCCCTGCCCCAATTTCCCATTGTATCATCTACTCACCTATGACATGGCATTTTGGTCAAAGCATCATTGAATGAATCAGAAGCTGTGAGTTTCCTTCGCAAATAGTTTTCAGTGTGAGTAGTACTTTACCTTAGTGAATTTGTCAACTGCTTTTTCAGGCTCAAGAATCATGGCAACCTTTGCAGCATAGAGCTCAAGAAAAAGTACCCAAGAAACCCATTAATGTAACATTAAACTGCAAATGTGCTTGGGCAGACAGAGGGCAAGGCAGATATCTGACACTAATAATATGTTTTATAGGCACCTGGGCATTCTTAGAGGGTAAGGCCCCCAAAATATTTGTATTATCATTGCAACTGTTTGTATTTACAAAACTAGTTTTTCATTTGCCAGCCAACAAAAAAAATGTTCAAAGATGAGCACTAATTTATATTAATTCAGTCTCAATTTAGGGGGAGCCAGGAAAGAATTTCAGGGACATATGGGTTTTTTTTTTTTAAATCTCTACACAACTGATGAACATGCTAGTCACTTTAAGATCCATTTCCACAGCACCACAAAGTAGGTGTTATGCTCTCCAGCCTGGGTCTTCAGTCTCATCAGGAGAACCTCCTAGCCAGTTACACCCATTGTCTACTGTACGTCTTCACTTAGTGCCTTCCCTAACAGTCACCAGAGATACGTATATTAGAAGCTTCCCCAAAACTAGGCAGCTTGCAATAGATTTAGGGAGACTGGCTTCTGCCAATGGCTATCATGAGTTTACAAATCTTTATTGCCATTGTCACGACTGTCATCACAGACAATGGATTAGGAAAAACCAGATCTGTTATCACTCCAAATGATGGACCCAAATTGTTTTGAGAGTCCTAGAAAGGTGAGTATGTCATATTTTAAAGTCAGAAGGAGAGTGAGGCTTTGGTCATTTTCTCATTCTAAGTAAGAGCAGGTGCTGGGCTCTGGCCCAGATTGATAACATTTAGCTGTGGTTAAAGACTTGGCTTTGTGTCCTTGCAACCTTCTCCACCTCCACTTCTCTCTTCAAAACTTTGTTATGTGGATGCTGTTGATGTCTATAGCAGACACTATGATGTATAAGGGGTCTTCAAAAGTTCATTGAAACGTGTATTATGAAAAAACTGTGCATGGATTTCAAAATTTTTTGCACCAAAATAAATTCATACTAACATGGAGAAATAAGGACCTTTCCCTCCATTTCATCTGAGGACCCCTCTGAAGAGCCATCTCTGCTTCAGATATCCCTGTGGGGTAAGTTAGGGCCTTCCTTGAGACTGCACTGCTAACAAATAAAATTCTTCTGCCACTCTTTCCCTTCCCCCACTCCTGCCTCCTTCCCTTCCCCCTACAGGTGTTGATCCCAAGAACACTTACTAAAATACTTCCTGCCTACAAAGCTCCATCCTAGAGTCTGCTTCCACCCTGTGGCAATGCCCCACCCCACAGTTCCTCAGCCCCCCACTGAGTTCCATTACAGCTGCAGTAGACAGTCTGCAGCATGCTGATGACTTCCAATCTCCAGCACCTGCTGCTCTCGGCTTCTCTCCCTGGGACTTTCTCAGCAGTTTGGGTTGTGAGTAGGTATGACCCAGGGAGGGTGGGAGTTTGTGGATAAGCACCCCAGCCTCTTTGTGCTTGGGTGGGGCAGTTCTGACACATATTCCACCCAGCTTCTCAGGGAGCTGCTAGAGAGACAGCTCACAGTACCCCCACAACCATGCACCTTTTGCTGGCAGCTGTCCTTTTCCATGTCATTTCTCCACTCCCTGCTCGTGCTGCCTGAGTCACCGCTCACTAAGCCACCAGCACCCAAGTTTGTGCCTCAGGTACTGCCTCTGGGTGACTTGAAAGAAATTAAGATACCCTTATTTCTCTTTGTATTTCTAATTGTGCTGGAAACTCACCTTCCTGGGGCCAGATCCCAGGGTGCATTTCGCTGGAAAGAAGCCATGAATCAGGTGAGTGACAGTGTCCAAGAGATCAACCATGTAAGAATGCTGAGGAAACATGCAGGGTCAGCCCCAGTGACACCTGGCCAATGACTATTTATGTTATGATGAAATGTTAAAAGTGGATAGATCTAAAATGCTACCTGGCTCCATTTTTGTGCACAGGAAGTCCCTGGGGGCCATGAGGCATGGGTACTCCAGGGGATGAATGACAACAATGACTGTCTCCTACCGAGGAGCACCTGGGCTGCATGCAGAGAGGAACACTGGGCAGATCTCACTCCTCCTTCCAGGCTGGTGAAACCATCTCCATTCTCACAAGGTTGGAAACAGGCTCCGAAGGCTAAGTCACTTTCCATGATCTGACAGCCAACCAGTCAAGAGCCAGAATTCAAATACAGACCAGATCACTTCCAAACCCCTAGCCGTTCGCCAGGCGGCAGGAGGCTCCTGAAGCAGGTACATGCCCACAGAAGCTAACTCTGGGCAGCGTGGGGTCTGTGGTGTGAGGATGAGCAACGAAGTGGGCTTTGTGCACTGCAAGGACAGGAAAGAGAGACGATTTGTGGAAAGGGTTAGCAGATTTCCAAAGGTGCGAATAGCAGAAAGTAGGTTGAGGAGGGTAGAGAATGAGAGAAGAGATAAAATAACCACACATCGTCAAGGTCAGCAGCAGCCCTTAAGAAATGTGCTCGGTGCGGCTATACACAGGCTGGACCTGAGCTGTCCTGAGGAGGGGTCTGGGTTCAGTACTGTGCCACCTGCCTGTCACTGCTCAGTATTTATTGAGTACACTTGAGCTGGAGACAGGGAAGTAAACACAAAAAGCAAAGGCCCTGCCCCCAGAGAGCATGTGTACAAGTTGGGGGAAACTGGCAATAAACACACTTATGTAGTATAGATGTCTGAGAGTAATAAGTAATAAGAGTAATAAAAAATATTACAACAGGGCTGCATTGGTAGAAAGCAGCGTGAGGGTCATCTTAGATTCGGCAGTAGGGAAGGCTTCTCAGGAAGGTCATGTTCCAAGAGTGACAGATGTGAAGGGCAAAGCATTTCGGCAGAGGGAATAGCCAGGACAAAGGCCTCTCATGCAAGGCTCTCGGGAGCAGCAAAGCAGGCTGGCATCTGGGCACGGGGTAAGTGGGGGTAGAGCTGTGGCAGATGATGTCCATCCCTGTCCTTTGAATGAAGACTTTTTTTTTTAACCCAATAGCATCCAAGCCTGGAAAAATTTAAAGCTCTCCCCAAATTGTGCAAATTCTTGTGGATCTAGCATTCCCCGTGTCCTGCCTCTTTGTCCTTTGCTGCATTGGTGTCACCTGGTGATAACCAAGAATTCAATCTCGTAGCTTTCTACAAAGAACTAACCACAAATAGCAGTGTATAGTTATCATATGTTATCATGTTTATTAAGATTGGGAGGTACGTGTGGAAAGAGGAACGATATCCAGCCCACAGCACTCTGCCTTCCCCATCTCTTCTCCTCCTCTCTCCTTCTCTTTCTCTCTTCTTCATCCTCTTCCCCCAACCCCCACCATGACAGTTCTCCTGCCATTACATACTTCCATACTCTTCCTTTCTCTGACCCTGGAAACTATTTTTGTCTTAAGTAAAAGTCTTTAAAGGTAGATCTCCCTAAGAAGGATTCTAGAACAACTACTAAGAGAATAAAATGTTTTCTATCTCGTGTCTCCTGTCTGGACAGGGACATAGGTAAGAGCAGGCCACGAGACTTGGACAGAAAGAACATTAACTCCTAACCTTCAGGATCTGCTTGCACACAGACCTGCACAACTGTGTGCACATGTCTTCTAAAGAAAAAGTTAGGTAGCCGGGTGTGGTGGCTCATACCTGTAATCCCAGCACATTGGGAGGCCAAGGCAGGCACATTACCCGAGTTCAGGAATTCAAGACCAGCCTGGCCAACATGGTGAAACCCTGTCTCTACTAAAAATACAAAAATTAGGCAGGGATGGTGGTGGGTACCTGTAATCCCAGCTACTCAGGAGGCTGAGGCAGGAGAATCGCTTGAACCTGGGAGGCAGAGATTCCAGTGAGCCAAGATGGCACCATTGCACTCCAGCGTGGGCAACAGAGTGAGACTCTGTCTCAAAAATAATTAAAAGGAAAAAAGAAAAGAAGATAAAAAATTAGGTCAGGTATAAATGGAGAGGACCCAAGCACTGTGAAGCCTGTAGATTTTTGCTGGGTTTCCTAGGGAATTATCTATGTTGCAGAGGTGTGGTGGTGGCCTTGGAACATAGACATTTAACAGAGCAAGCTTAGCTTGCTTGAACAATAAATACACACATTGCTTTAATGCTGGGCCTGGGGAAGGTGTGTGTTTGCTGGGATGTTTTATTTTTCTTTTGTTTTATTTTTTCTTTTGTAACCTAGATTTAGTTGTAAGATAGGTGATGATTTTCGGAAAGCAGATAGGCCCTACATAATCGTAAATATTCCTTAGCCTATGATATTTTTGCAACAAAGTTTGTTTTCCCTTTTTCTCTATCCCTTCATCATTCTACTTTGAAGGTGCAGTTGTAATTATAACAACTACCATCTGTTGCACCCCTGATATATGCAAAGACATTTTCCCTAATCTTTATAAGAACAAGAGAGTTAATACCATTATCCTGTTACAGATGAGGAAACTGAGGCTCAGAGAGGTTGCTCAAGGCCACGTAACTAAAATAGGGAAGTGCCTGAGTCCTTCTGAATTGATTTCCCATGGCCTGTCAAAGAGGAAGTCTTTGGCCTTTCTTGAGTCCCAGAAAGGAATAAATCTCTCTGTTGCTTTTTCAAAAATGACCATAGGACAGCCCCTCCATTGAACTTGTTCCTTGGCAAAACCAGGGTGATCAGGACAGCAGTGTGTGCTAAGTGCCTGCCGTGTAAGCCTCATTCCCTAGAAAGAGCGTGCAGTGCAGCAGTAGAAGGGGTGTGTCCAAGAACTGAGAGACTGGGTCCCACCCCTTCAAACCTTCACATCTAATGAATTTTCAACCATGACTCCTTGTGACTTGTTTAAGCTGGCAGAAGAATTAAGGAGCAGGAAAGACAATTTTCACCTCTCACACTTCCTGACACTCTCCCCACCCCATCCTCTGGAGCTCACAGAGGGCCAGTTGAACATTACTCTATCCCATATCTTCCTCATTTTGCCTTTGTGAGGCTCCAATAAGATAAAGAGTGTGAAGGTGCTTTGTAAACTCTAAGTCACTGGAAAAGCACCGTGAGCAATTGCTGGGTGAAGCCCCAGTTGAGGACATCTGTGTTGCTGTTTCAGCATCCTCGCTGGGTGTGGGCCTCAGCTATAACTGTCATCATTCCCAGCAGCAGCGGAAGCAGCATGAAATGTTTGCTGAACTCTTTGTGTTGTGCCAGTCTCTATGCCTAGCACTCTCAAATCTAATGCTACCTCATTTAAACAACCCTGTGGAGCAGGTATTATTATCTCCGTTTTACAGAAGAGGATGTTAGGGATTCTGTCTTTAAATAAGCGGCTTAAGATGAAGGGAATGTCACGGTCAGGATTATTGCTTGCTAGAGTCGGGTATTTGGAATGCTGTGTCAAGTAACTCTTTCTTGGTTTAACTATGTCCTTCAGTGAGTTAGAAGAATAACAGTAAGGAGAGGTGCCCTTTGGAAAGCCATCAAATGTTTAACGGGGACCCTTTGACTAAGTTCCTAGACCCTTGAGTCATCAGTCATAAAACACCTAAAATCCCATCCTCATCAGGAGCATGGAAAGTCTCTAAAGAGGTTACTCTGAAAAGTCATTGGCAGCCAATGCAGGTTCTGGAGGGATAGAGAACCAGGCTGTGATTTCTGAGGGTATCAGGCCCACGCTGGGGGCTCCAAGGCAAAAGCATCTCGAGTCACCCCTGGTTGCATTAGCCTCTGCTTGGTCCCTCCACGGGACCTATCGCGCTTCCACTCTTTCCCTGTTCTCTGCCCTCACTCCTTTCTGCATCCCCCGTGTATCTCATCACAAGTCAATCCAGTATTGGAAATTTGTATTAAGAAAATACATCAACAATAACAGTAGCATTCAATTACTAAGCCAGGTAATTTGCATTGATTTGGTTGTCAAATCCCCACAGGTACCTGTGAAACACTCTTATTATACCCACCTTTCAGATGAGAAGACTAAAATGCCTGGAAGAGACTTTGGTAAGCAGAGGCTGAAAGACGGAGCTGGGGTGGGAACCCAAGCAGTGGAACACTGCTGCTTTAGAAACTATTTCAGTGATTTTTGAAAGATCACTGTATTCTGAGAAAGCCTGAGCATCTAGGAAATTTTCAGCTGAAAATATGGTCATCGATGAATATATCTCCAGAAAGTCAAGTCATTGTTCAGCCTAGAATTGGATTATGAAGGGACATAGTGACAGGTTCCCACCCACAACAAGCACTGCCTTAAAAATAAAAGTAAAAATAAGAATTAGGGATGGAACTAAAAGCCAGAGCTCCAATATGTAAGTCCAGACCCACTTTGACACTATAAAGAGAGCCACTGTGCATGATGTGAGCATCTGCTGTGGGGAACTGAGTTCACTCTTTAGGGCGTCTTCTCCTTGGAGGCTTCCAACACACCTGAGAGGGAGGAGCTTGCTAGAGGCCAGTGAGAGGGCAAACTGGGTCCTAAGGACTGTTCTGCAGGAGGCCAGATCTTGAGCTCTGAGCCACTTGCTGTGTGTTTCAGAAGTTTGAGATAGAAAGTTGTTTGCAGCCATTTAGGGGCCATGCTAATGGAGCTAAGGTTGCGAGCTCAGAATCAGGCTAAGCGAGCAAAGGATACAGGCTCTGGCCTGGAAGTGGGCTGCTCACTAGCAGAGCATAAATAAGTGGGCATCACTTGCCAGCTTTATAACGACCCTTGCAAACAGACCTCCATCCTCAGGAAGATCACTCCAGGTGGGCATCTGACCAACACCAAGTAAAGACACGTCTTTCTTGGCTTATATAATGAGGTAGTTCACACTATAATTATATAAATTCTCTGGTATTAGTAAACCAGAGTGGAAATATAAGAGTGATGCCTATAAATCTAATTTTAAATAAAAGTGTTCTCTATAACTTGACTTTGATTCCTGTGAGCCAGTTTATTGTCATATAAATGGATAAGGGTTGACCATATTCTGAGAAATAGCCCCTTGAATATTTTAACACAAATTTCTCTCTCTAATGGTTTATTCCGCCACTAAGCATTTATTAAGTCATTACAACTCAATCATAAATGTCATAATAAGAAAACATAATATTAAATGGGTATAAAACTGTTAAATAAACAGCAAAATAAAATCCTGTAGAAGCAGCAGAAGGACTCTCTTAAGCCTAGCTGCTGTGTGGGTGGGGTGGGCTGGCAGTCTAGTATGGTAAGCAACCCCAGTCAGGGTCCTGCAGAGACCAAGGCAGGGAAGTGAGTTTTCCAGACAAAGAGTTTATCTCTTCCCACCAAAGTCTAGTAAAACTATAAAACTCCCCCGGCACTGCCAGAACTGACAGTGAGAAGGTCACTCCGTTTGCTGTTGTATTTAAACAGCTAGTAGATTTACAGAATGAGAACATCTCTCCAGCAATTGCACAGACTTGCCAAGAGCAAACAGGAACATCAGCAGCTAGAGCGTTAGAAACGCAGCAGATAATAAGGACTCTGTGACTTTAAGTGTGAACTGAAAGCCCCCTCAGGGAGAGCAACTAAAGTACATCAGTCCAGATGCCAGGAGACCCCCCACGGAGGGCCCTGTTGTGAATGGGACCTAGAGCTGAACCAGGTGGTGGTGGCAGGTTCCATGAGCATTTCCCACCGCTCCACCGGGCTGGCAAGGAGGTAGCTGCTCACCGTCCTGGCAGTACACCAACGTTAATTGGCTTTCGTTTTGTTGCTTGGTTGTTGGCTATACCTGTGCTTAGTAGAAGGAACACAGTGGGGTTTCAGCTTGTCTCAACTAATCCTTTTGCTGATTTTACAAATCACAGCTTAGAAGCCCCTGAGACACCTTTCAAGAAGCTTACCTAAATGGAGTAGACCTGAGGGACAATCACTGTCCTAACCCCAGAGCCACAAGTGGCAAACAGCTACCTTTATTTTATAAGGTTTCAGGCAAAGGATGGGATGATGGCAGATACCTGGGGCTCAAGGTCTCAGGGTTCAGGCGTACTAAAGTTAACTGATAGGTGACCACTGCATGCATGAGATGAATAGGGAACAAGGGCCATATTCTTAATCCCTGGAAAATGTCTTAACATTGTAAAAAATGAGAAACTGCAGTGGAAGAAACTGGTTTGTAAGATAAGGACATGGATGCAATGAACCTGTGGAGCCCAAAAGGATGAAGTCAAACTGGACTTCGCCACATGCTAATTGTAGGTCCTTGTGCAATTTACTTCTTTGGTGGTTATTTCGAGTTTTTATTTTTTGAGACAGAGTCACACTCTGCCTCCCAGGCTGGAATGCAGTGGCTCAATCTTGGCTCACTGCAACCTCCACTTCCTGGGTTCAAGCAATTCTCCTGCCTCAGCTTCCCAAGTAACTGGGATTACAGACATGCACCACCATGCCCAGCTAACTTTTTTGCATTTTCAGTAGAGATGGGGTTTTGCCATGTTGGCCAGGCTGTTCTCGAACTCTAGGCCTCAAGTGATCTGCCCACCTTGGCCTCCCAAAGTGCTGGGATTACAGGTGTGAGCCACCATGCCCTGCTGAGTCACAGCGTTTTAACAGGGAAGCACATTGCCAGGATTTGCTACACTGCTCTCCCATTTTGTCTCTTTGTTCCTGCTAACTCCCTCTCTCCTTCATATGCTTGTCCCAAAACTCTTACATATTCCTTAAGTTCATCGCCTCTTGTTGTTACCTATATATTTTTATGATATTTCATTATGAGTTCTAAAAATAAACATTTGACCATAAGATGACAAATAGTATGTGATTCCTCTTATGCGAGATACTTAGAGCACTCAAATTTGTAGAGACAGAAGGCAAACTGTCTAGGGAAAGGGTGGGAAGGGGGAGTTCGTGTTTAATGCACAGAGTTTCACTGTTGCAAGATGAAAAAAACATTCTGAAGATGGTTGGTGATGATGGTTTCCCAATAAGGTGAATATACTTAATGTCACTGAACTGTATACTTCAAAATGGCTAAAATGATGAATTTTATGTTATGTCTATTTTGTCCCAATTTTAAAAAATAAAAAACTTACAAAGCAAACTCTTGATTCACTTTCATCATATTTACCTACAAGATTCACCAGAATAGAAGTATTTGTCACACCCAGATCACCTCAACATTGTCCTTTAGGAAAGAATTGAGGTGGGACACCATACTTCATTTTGGACCAGGAGAATATATACAATACCCAGCAGAGGGCAGAAGGGAGTCAGGGTGGCATTTTCCCCAGAATTTTGTTTTTGTGATCATTCCGTCTTCCTCCTTACTTGCTGTCTTAGTTGAATGTCCTCCTTAAAAATGTAAGTCTTTCCAAGACAGCCATGTTAGAGAACAGAGGATAAATGACTCTCTCACTGAGCATGTTGGTTAAATTATTGCATAATTTAAATTATCACATAAAAATAATTGCTCAGTGGAGCTGGGTTTGTTGGTAGTAATAGCATTCCAAACGAGTCTTTTTCACTTTATTCTGGCTGTATATTATTGGCCCAGATTATTTTTCAAAGTACTCCACAAATAATCGTTTTGATGTTCCCACAAAAGCACACTAAAAACCCTGCTAAGACTCAGTGGAAACCCTATGGAAACACTATCGTAAAATTAATGGGATTCAGGTTTTAGGTGTTCTTCCTCCCAGCTGAGCAATGTTGCCATGACCAAATGCTATAAAAGTACTGCCATTCACATCAGCCTTAACTGATGACATCCATTTTTCCTTTGATTTGCTCTTTACCTTGATTTCCTAGAGCATATTGGCAGGTTATCCTTGATGCACTATAATTATTTTGAGGAGATTGCTTTTCGGCTTAAAAGGATATTGCCGTTTTATTATTTTAGAACACCAGGGGAGTCATATTCAAGGAAGAGACCAGCATTTTAATGCTGGGCTTCCCTCTCAAAGGAAACCAAATTCTTCACTGATTGTTTTTTTGACTTCTGGTTCAAATAGCCTGGGAGGCACAAGGGTAGCATATGGATTTGCAAGTGGAAGGCTTTGTTTAAGGAATGAGCATTAGTCTTCTTTGCCTTCTCCCAGGGCTGCCACTCCGCATTGAGTTCAAATGGCACAGCAGCAGCAGCAATATCTGCCCAGGTGGTTCTGGTTCTTCTATTTACTCCAATCATTTGAATGCAGATGGCCTTTCTCCTTCGTGCATTGAATACGATTCAAGTACCAACCATCCATATTACTTTACCTGCCTTGAAATGGGAATTGAAAGCACTCCGATAAATGATTTGAAAGACTGTCTAATTTCCTCAAATACCCCTGTCTGCTGTTAACTTGCAATTTTATGACATCTAAAACATTCTGGAATTCCTCTGTGCATAGCCCCAAGTGAGTTGATAGCACGTGCCCCCTGCATCAACACTACAAAAATAAGCGAGGGAGGGACACTATTTTTCTCTTTCTTGGGCAGTGGAAGAATACTGCTCTCTAAGCCCAGCATATGTGAACAATGAGTCTTTCCTATAGGAATGATGGAGGCGTTCATAGCAATGCACGCTAGGATAGTCTTGATTTGTTTAATTTCTTTCTCCAGAATCACAGCTTTTTCCTTCCTAAGAGTCCAGGTGAGGAGAGTGAGGTTAAATAGAGTTGGAAAGATAGGAAGTCAAAAAAGAACAGCTATCAACAAAACAGCCCTGTGTTGTTTCAGTGTCTGGAAATCCTCTGAGTTGTTGAACCCCGTGTTGTGCATTATGTGACTATCTGTTGTAAGATAGGTGGACACCCTCTCTAAGCTCCATTACCCTTCCGCTTATGGTGATCCATTGATAATAAGCTTCAAGAAGGCCAGCTTTCTTGTGGAGCTCACCACATTTAGGAGCTCTGTGCGACTTACTTTCATAACCCTAAATCCAGAATTTCCATGAGGAGAATCTAAACAAACTGTACAGACTAAATAAACATCACTGTGGGGAAGGAAAGTCTTCAATATGGAAATCATAGTGATACATACGTTGGCAGGAGTTGCATGCTGCAGTAGATTAAGACATAAACAACCTTCCTTGATAGGAAATCCTATACAGAAAATTGAATCTGGCTGTTGATTATAGATCTCATAACAACAACATGTCTCTGGACTGAGCAATAGAGCTGAGTAAGGCAGTGCAGGGATGTTGTGTTTATCCAGTTCACCTCGAGGAAAAGGAGAAAGAACTTGCCCATGTGGAACTCCATTATAAAAGGAGGGTGCAGCTCCCCAGAGGCAAATTCTACTTGGCTCAGGCTCTCCGCAGGATTTGTTTCTGTGGGTACCGCTTAAACTCCTCATAATGGATACTATGCCCTTCAGCTTCTGATGAGGGGTATGAAAAAGAATCTATATCTATGTGGAGTGTTCCCTGTGTGCCTGGTGCTACCTCTGTTAATTAAAAACAAAAACAAAGTGCAGAAAATTATATAACAAGCCCTGTCTCCACACATGTCAACATTTTTTAATGCTTGCTTCAGATCTCTTTGAATTTGAATAAAAGACACAAAATATCTCAATTAAAATTAAAGCTCCCTTTGCTACACGTCTCTGCCCCATTCTCCTTCCTTCTTCCTGCAGAAAAGCTACCATCCTGAATTTGGTGTGTATCATCTGCTGTGGATATTTTACCGTGTCATCTCATTTAGTCCTTCTGACAACTCTTTGAAATGGATATTACGCCCATATTATAGATTAGAAAATTGAAATGGATATTATGCCCATATTATAGATTAGGAAATCAGGGAGATCAATATTTGCCCAAGATCACATAGAGAGTAGGTAAAAGAATCAAAGTTCACAGCCAGATTTCTCTCATTCAAAACCTGGGCCCTTTTCATAGCATCTTACATCCAGAAGAACTGGTCCTCTTCCTCATGTCACTGAAGACTTCAAAGGCTTTTCCCAGCCAAATCATTTCACCTAATTGAATCTTTACTTATGAGCTTTACTTTCTGATTATTTAGTGGCAGCTCTCTTCTGAACCATTTTCCCATTTTTGCCTGAACATGGAAAGCCCAGCACGATCCTGATTGGAAAGAAATAAAATGGGAGAATCACATGTCTTGTTGCATGCCTTTGGGCTTCCTGTCTGTCTTTAAATATGCACAGGTGCGTGGTTGCCTCCCTGAGTACCAACGGTGCACTCCATGCTTCACAACTCCTACACAATTAGGGAGCTATCTGTAAAGTGGTTTTTAAAACTTCCCCATGAATATTTACACTTCATTTTATAGCCATAACTCTCTGAAAAGGCCTTAGGAGAAAGGCAGAACATAAGCAAAGCATAACTTAGATTCAACAGTGGCTGCAGTACAAACTGAAGAGCCACTTTTGCAAAGCAATTTGAAAATATATATCAAGGACAGTAAAACTATCCATAACAATTGACTGTAAGAACTAAATTCCGAGAATCTATCCTAAGAAAGTAACCTAAATAGTGGAAAATGCTGCCTTCAAAACCCTTCCCAGTTCTGTTACTTATTATAGCAAAAACCTGGAAGTAAGCTAATAGTATAATAAATGTGTTAGCTATACTTTAGAAGGGCTCCTTGATTGAATCCTATATTGTCATTAAGCTGGTAATTTTGGTAAAAAGCAAAGCTCACATTCTCTCTTTGCTAATTCACTGTATTAAATTTGGCAAGCTAGCTAACCATTCTGAATTTCAAGTTTTTCATTTGCAAAATACAAAATACTGTCATCGAATTTAAAGAGTTGAGAAAATTGAGTGAAGAAAACATGAGTGTAGAAAACTGAGTGAGAAAATATGAAACAACTTATCCCAGTTACTGAAACCAGATAGTGATCAATAAATTATAGCAAATAGAATAAGTATCTATGAAAAAGATACAGACATATTACAGTCACCAGGGAATATGTCCACAAAAGAGCCTGGATTCAGACATACAAAAATGAAAAGAATCTAATTTATGTTATGTGTTTCTTTCCACAATGAAAAGAAAGAATCTGATTGGGGTAATAGCATTAAAACATTTTTTTCACTATAGAGTAAACAATTTTGCTGTAATATTGTTAGGCAGATAAAGTTTTTAAATGAAGTGGTATTTTCTAAGCTGCTACTGTGTAAACTGAGGCAAAAGAAAGACAGTTTCAACCCAAGAGGAAAACATTCTAGCATCATCTAGATTCAGAGACTGTTGTCATGGTGGAAACAGCCCTGGACTCATAGCCCCAAGACCTCTGGTCACGTCAGGGGAGCAGCATTCAGCTGCTGTGTTCCACCACCCAAGGGACTGGGATCTAGTGGTCCTCAGTTTTCTCTGTAAAATGAGGATGGTAATAATGCCTAACTCATAGATTTCTTACAAAGAACTGAATAAGATCCATGTAGGTTGAAAATTCATTTGATTTATAAAGGCTCACTTATGTTAGATTAAGTCATTTTAAAACGGTGTGATCGTATTAATAAGGTAACTTTGTATTCATTTAAATCAAGAGAAAAGCATTGGTGATTAAACTTGAAAACTTGAGAAGTATATACATGTGCTCATCTTGAGGGCCAAGCTGACATGCACCCTTGGTCACTTTAGTGGCTACAGCCTACGTCAATGCTGTTGTTTTAGAGACAAACCTGTTTTTAAAAACTGGAGTCAAGTAAGAGCCAGAGACCTTACCGAAATAAAACAACAGCTACTTAAGGATGTCCTTGAGCATAGTGACCTTGCAAAATGCAGTTGTTATTAGAGAACATTATGCTGTCAATACTTTGGCCTTCTTATTTTGATAGCTGAAGCCAGAAATGCCAATTTATCATAGTTTTTGGCATATTTGTGGACAGAAATTCGCTGACACTGGGTTCATTTTTGGTCAGGTAATCTTCAGTTGGACATGACATTTATCTGCTAACTTAACCAAGATTTCCTAAGAAAGTTCCCTTCCCCACTGTTGCACATGCACACACATAAAAGACAACCTTTTATGAAGAGTTTTCCCCAACCTTACAGCCTTGGCAGGGTTGGGGGGGGCGGGGAGGGAGGAAGGTAAGCAATCCATCAATGCAGCTACTAACTTTAAAACTGTTGTAATAAGGTCCAAGTGAATATAAGCAGCAGATTAAAGTATTCTATGCACAGAGATTCTTTTATAATATGCTTCTAAAAATTAAACTTTTCATGTAGAAATTGTCAAAGAACTAGCTATGCTCATTTTTGAAGAGATAAATAGCAACAGGATTTCATTATGTTACAAATTTTCAAAAGAATTGGTTAAAAATCCCATCTGGTTAGCAGCCCCTGACACATCCTCTTATTTCCCATTAAAATACACAAAGTTTTTTTCAAAATGACAATCATAATACAATTGCTTAAAAAAAAAAAAAAAGGATGCTTGCCAAAATCTGGGAGAAATTTTTTATAACTCTAACTCCCAAGTCAACCTATTGACAAAAACAATAGATGACTAATTGGTGCTTTCCTCTGAAAATAATAGAGGCTTCCATTCTAAAATAGGAACAGATGTACCTCCTCTTTTTCCAGCTTTAACCTTCTGATTCAGACTCTTCCATTCAGCCATTTTTCTAATGCTTGGGTAGAGGTTTTTAAGACAAGTGGTGTACGGTTAGTCTTTTCCCAGGGTGCCTCTCCTTTCTCCATCTAGTCAGAAACTGTAACATCTAGGACAATGAGGTTTATTGCATCCTGAGAATCATCATTCACCGAAGGACAGAGGACCCACCAGGACAGCTTAGGGACTGCAGGTTTTTAATTTTCTCCATTTGCACAGAGCATCAGGAATCTCAAGCCAGCAGAAATGCCCTAGATGAAAGCCCACTAAAGCCTAAGAAGTCTGCCATAAAACGGCATGAAATGTGAGGAAGAACCCATACAGATACAAAATAGGGCCGCAGGCATTCTACATACACTGTGTTAACAGCCACCAGGCCATTTATTTATTTATTTATTTATTTATTTTGAGACAGGGTCTTACTCTGTCACTCAGGAGGTTGGAGTGCAGTGGCATGATCTCAGCTCACTCCCCTCCTGAACTCAAGTGATCCTCCCATTTCAGCCTCCCATGAAGCTGGGACTACTGACACTTGCCACTGCAACCAGATAATATTTTTATTATTTGTACAGATGAGGTCTTACTATGTTGCCCGGGTTGCTTTCCAACTCCTGAGCCCAAGCAATCCTCCCACCTTGGCCTCCCAAAGTGCTGGGATTACAGGTATAAGCCACCACACCCAGCCCAATTTTTATTTGAAGATTAAGTAGAAAAATAGATTTGGGGTAGCTTATGAAAAAAAATAATCCACATAAGGGAAAGGAAATATCTTGAATACTTGAAGAAGTAAAAAATATCTGAAATGATTTACTGCAGAAACTAATAAAAATCATTTTGACTACTCTGCCATCATCACTAGAATGCTAGAATACCTGAGTTCAAATCTTGCTTGCTGTATGACCTTAAGCAAATTACTTTATCATACAGATCTTCATTTTTCTACAAGTGAAAAAAGCAGATAAAAGTATCTTCTCTTACAATGTCATATTAAGAATTACATGATATCAGCCAGGCGCTATGGTTCACACCTGTAATCCCAGCACTTTGGGAGGCCAAGGCAGGTGGGTCACCTGAGGTCAGAAGTTTGAGACCAGCCTGACCAACATGGCGAAACTCTGTCTCTACTAAAAATACAAAATTAGACAGCTGTGGTGGTGCACTCCTGTAATCCCAGCTACTCAGGAGGCTAAGACAGGAGAATTGCTTGAACCTGGGAGGCAGAGGTTGCAGTGAGCTGAGACAGCGCCATTGCACTCCAGCCTGGGCAACAAGAGCGAAACTCCATCTTAAAAAAAAAAAGAATTACATGGTGTCATATATTGAAATGCTTACTACATATAATGATTAGAAAAGGGAAGAGGGTAGTAGTGGTAGTAACAGGAGTGGTGGGTGGTGATGGTGGCAATGGTCCCAGTGGCATGGGCGGATAACTAGATACCCAGCTTTATATACATTCCTATGCTAAAAAAAATACCTGAGTTAACAGATAATGAATAAATTACTAAACTGCTCTCCAGTTTAGTAACAGATATAGAAATAGTAATTTCAATTTCTACTGTGACCAATAATGAGTGAATCTGCTTTTCAACAACCCAACACCCTCACAGAGTAAATAATGTACTTAACGTAATGTACTTAATTAATGTAATGTACTTACTTACATGCTTACTTAACATAATGTACTTAAACAATGGGATTGTACTTTTGTCGGTAAAACTTAAATACATATAAAACTTTAAAACTTAATGTATGTAAGTTTTATAGACACAAGTAAAATCTCGTTGTTTTAGTCTACGTCATCTCTTTAATCAGTACGTGCCCACTGACTGCACTTTCTCTTTCATGAAATGCCTCTTCATATCCTTAACAGATTTTTCCATTGGGTTTTGTTCTTTTTTCTTTAATAAACATTCTAATATATTAAATTCAGCATTTCTTTTTAATAGAGACTAAAAACATTTTTTCTGAATTTATCATCTGTCTTTTACTTCTTTGTTTATAGTTCTTTAAAAACAAAGAAGTTTTAACATTTTTGATATATAATGTCCTTTACCTTTTATAGTTCATCTGAAATTTATTTCTAAATAAGTATGTGCCACTTTGTGACAAAAACCCATCAATTTTTCAACTCCTTTGAACTAACTAATGCATTCTCTTCATACCCACCCCAATGTGAAATGCTTAATGTATCAGGTTTCATGTTTAGGAATACAAAGACAAAACTTGAAATGATATGCACCAAATATATTCATGGTATATGGAATATTTGTTAGTGGAATGTTTAGTAGTAATGAGCTATAAGTGGAAGAATAACTCTCTTCAAAACACTCCACAAGGTGACACACCAGCTTGACCAGAGGGAGATCCAGGGTCAGAATGAGAGAAAAGTATTACTGTGGGAGAGGAATGGATGTGGCTGAGGGAGAATAAACTTTGTCAGCAAGACAGAATCTCCTTAAAGGGCAGTGCAAAAAGAAAGTATTCTCAGGCAGGAGCAGAGCCCTGTGGATGTGGAAGTCAGGAGCTCAGGGTCTCTACAAGAGGCCTACAGCAGTGTTCATGTTATGGACTCAGGGGAAATTCATACTAAAGGCAAAGTTGTCGATTCTTTCCCTCATACGTTGCAATTTCCTTTAATTCCTCTTACTCTACTTTTTTTTTTTTTTTGAGACAGGGTCTCGCTCTGTTGCCAGGCGCCAAGCTGGAGTGCAGTGGTGCGATCTCGGCTCACTGCAACCTCTGCCTCCCAGGTTCAAGCAATTCTCCTGCCTCAGGCTCCCAAGTAGCTGGGACTACAAGGCACGCGCCACCACGCCCAGCTAATTTTTGTATTTTTTTTTAGTAGAGACGGGGTTTCACCATGTTGGCCAGGATGGTCTCGATCTCCTGACCTCGTGATCCGCCTGCCTTGGCCTCCCAAAGTGCTGGGATTACAGGCGTGAGCCAGTGCGCCCGACCTCTCTGACCCTTTAACCAACTTTGTGTCAGGTCACCACCCCCAATTCCAACACAACCCATCAGTCTGCCATTAGAAACCTGTGAAGTGAGGGCCATAGCACCAGTGCATTCCAGGCCAAAATGGGAAATTCAATGAAAGGTCACCTACTGTGGTATGGAATAGATGCCCCAGAGGAGCAGGGCTCAAGTGGAGGACTCAGGGGTGCACAAAAGGCAATCGTCACCCCTCCCCACATATGAGCTGTGTGATGTTAGTTAAGTTACCTAACTTTTCTGGACCTCTGTTGTATCATCTATAAGTCAGGGATGAGCATAACCCATTTCATGGAGCTGTTATGAGGGTAAAACATATTAATATTCATAGACCCTTAGCAGTATCTAGAAGTTATAAACAATGAATGAAGCTGGCATGGTGGCTCACACCTGTAATCTCAACATTTTGGGAGACCAAGGCAGGTAGACTGCTTGAGCCCAAGACTTTGAAACCAGCCTGGGCAACATAGTAAGACTCCGTCTCTACAAAAAACAAAGTAGCTGAGTGTCATGGTATATGCTTGTAGTCCTAGCTACTTGGGAAGCCGAGATAGGATGATCACTTGAGCCCAGGAGTTAGAGGGAACACTCAGCTGAGATTATGCCACTGCTCTCCAGCCTGGTCAACAGCGTGAGACCTCATCTCAAAAATAAATAAAATAAAAATAAATAAAGAACAATGAATGTGTTAGCTATTGTACTTATATCATTATTATAACTAAAACTTTTTGTATTATCTGAATCTTTTTAAACAGCACATAATTCTATTAAAATCATAAAAAATATATATTTATCTTTATTAAGCACCTATGTTCTAAGCTTTCATTGTACAATATTATGAATATACTAAGTGCCACTGGATTCTTTACTTAAACATAGTGATAGCGGGTAAAATAAACATTACGTAAAATTCACCACTGAAATCATTTTAAAATACAGAGACCCAGCGACATTGAACACATTCACACTGTTGTGCAATCTTCACCACTGTCTAGTTCCAGAAGAGTTTTCGTGCCCCAAAAGGTAACCCTGTTTTAAGCATCATTTCTCGTTACTGTTTCCCTCAGCTTCTGGTAACTGCTAATCTGCTTTTTGTCCCTGTTTCCCTATTTTGAACATTTTATGTAAATTGAATCATACAATACATGGCCTTCGTGTTTGACTTTTTAAATTTACTATCATTTTCTTCAGATTCATCCATGTGGTAGCATGTATCCATATTCTATTCTTTCTTAGAGCTGAATAGTATTTCCTCATACGAACATACACATTTCGTTAATCACTTCATCTGTCTATGGGCAACTGTGTTGTTTCTACCTCCTGGCTATTGTGAATAGAGCTTCTATGACCATGCATGTGCGTATTTTGTTTGAGTAACTGTTTTCAATTCTTTGGGGTATATACATAGGAATGGAATTGCTGGGTTGCATGGAAATTCTATGTTTAACCTATTAAGGATGCAAAGTATATTTTTAAGTAGAGGAAATAATTGCATAATAATATGAGAGCCGATAGAGAGCAATAGAGCCAGATAGCAAGGGTTTGAATCCTGAATTCATCACTTACTAGTTGTGTCACCTTAGAAAACTTAGGTTCTCATTTCCCCATCTGTCAATTGGCAGTAATACTAACCCCTACCCCACCAGGTTGTTATAATAATTAAGGGAATTGGCTAGGTGCAGTGGTTTATGCCTGTAATCCTAGCACTGTGGGAGGCCAAGGCGGGTGGATTGCCTGAGCTCAAGAGTTTGTGACCAGTATGGGTAACACGGTGAAACCCCATCTCTACTAAAATACAAAAAATTACCTGGGCATGGCGATGTGTGCCTGTAGTCTCAGCTACCCAGGAGGCTGAGGCAGGAGAATTGCTTGAACCTGGGAGGTGGAGGTTGCAGTGAGCCGAGATCATGCCACTGCACTCCAGCCTGGGTGACAGAGCAAGACTCTGTCTCAAAAAAAAAAAAAAAAAATTAAGGGAATTAATATGTGTAGTATAATTAGAACAATGCAAGGTGCATGGTGTTACTTATTTTGGTTTAGCTCTGTTTGCATGCCTGTGTATAGACTATATATATATAATTGTTTAAATCCAACTATTAATACTGGTTGTTTTTGGGGAGTGGATTTGAGGGATAAAAGACAGGGCCCTGTCTGCTTTTATTTTGTTTGTGCATTTCTGTCTGTAATGAGCATGCATTAGTCTTCACAATATTTTGAATTAATGAGGTTTTCTTTTTAAGATGCAAAGTGACTGATTCAATGACTGAAAACTCTTTAGTGATCCTATAGCAGTGGTTCCCAAAGGCCTTCATGCTGGCTGGACACATAAAATCACTTAAAGAACTCATCCAAAATACAGATCACCCTACTCATCATTTGGTTCTATTGAATCACAAGTTGTGGTTGATTCTAATGTGCCATGATGTTTGAGAACCAGAGTGTCTACGCTCTTTCTGGTCTCTCCCTGTCTTGCAGTTTCATCTTTCCCTCTTCTTTCCTGATAGAGCTTCCCACCTATCACTTGACATGCTCTTCTATGCCTCAGGATGTGTCTTTGCCTGGAATGCAAGCGCCATCTAACTTCATTCTTTGAATTACTAACCCCTATTTATTCTTCAGTTCTCAGTTCAAGCATTGTCTCCTCCGAGATCCACTGTTATCAAATGAAGTACGTCCAACAAATGAAATACTTAATCTGTCTGAAAAGGAAGTAAACTTCCTTCCTTTTGGTCTGCCAGAACATTCTGTAACAGTAGCTCTAAAAGATCTTCTCCACATATGTTGAAACTGTTTCTTCCCATGTCTGTTTTTGCTCCCAAGCAACTGAGCTCTTGAGGGCAGAGACCATGTTCTGTGTAGTGATTCTTTTTATTTTTTTTAGTCTATTCTAGTTGGAGAAGTTGTGCTCTCTGCTGTGTAGTGATTCTTAACTAAAGATTTCACCGTGAAATGAATAGTTCAATTTTATGATAAATACCTAAGTGTGTGTGTGTGTGTGTATTTATACATATATAATTATATAAGTATAATTCTCAAATTCACAGTAAACTATGTAGTAAATTACAGGGCACAGAGAACACTGGCCCAGTTTTTCCAAATTCATGTTTAATATATGCATGCAGATATTTGTGCATGTGCATGGGAATACTTCTGAGTTAAAATAATCCCTGAAGCCAATGTTTCCTAAAGGCGGTTTCTAGAAACACTAGTGTCAGAAGCTCCTCAGTGAGCAAAAAGGATTTCATTGATAATGAAATGAAACACTAAGATAGCCTACACTAAGAGCATCTCTGATGGTGTTAGTTGACCACAGCACTATTTCAAATACATTTGTGAGCATTCAGAGAAAGTAGAGTTCTGTGGATGCACATTTTTAGAAATGCTGCATAATGTACTTAACCAGTTCTTTTTCTGAAGTGACAGAATCATCACACTTAGCTGTCATGGCATGGTGAGGAACAATTTCCATTGGAGTGGGCCACGCTCTTACTATGCTCTTACCACGACCAGAAGCAAAAGACACTTTCCAAGTGGCAGTCTATCTTTGGACAATCTATTTTACCTTTTCCACCACTGAGAATTCCACTTTGCTTTCACAGGCAGTTCTTTCAACTGAATGAATAGTGTTTTCTCATTTGGGGGCGTGTGTAAATGAATGCTAACCGTTTTGAATAGCACCCATCTGTGACAACAGTCATGCTTATGGGTGGCAGTTAATTAAGACAACTTGGAAGATGATGATGTCTTACAAATAAGAAGGGAAGAAAAGGGGACTGTCTTTTTTACAGAATCGTATTTGTAATATATTTATTGTATGTATTTATTTATGTATCATTTATTGCTTGTATTCCATTTTCTAAAATTAAGGCATAGTTTTGGGAGTATGTGTCAAAATGCACTCCCAATTTATAATGTTGCATGGGACAAGGACAGAACTTGCTTCTCCTATTTTATTTCTAAAATCTTAGCACAGGAAACCCTGCACTATCCATTTATGTTTCTGACTTCACATTCAGCATAAAATTAAATTTTCTCTGGCGTCATTTGTCAAGAAAGCTTTTAAAACAGTGATTTATCTGCTTTCTTTATGCAGGCAGCCCATCTTTATTTTATTTTATTTTATTTTATTTTATATTTATTTTTGAGACAGAGTTTCTTTCTGTCGCCTAGGCTGGAGTGCAGTGGCGCAATCTTGGCTCACTGCAGCCTCCACCTCCTGAGTTCCAGCGATTCTCCTGCCTTAGCCTCCTGGGTAGCTGGGATTACAGCCACGCACCACCACTCCCAGCTAATTTTTGTATTTGTAGTAGAGTTGGGGTCTCACCATGTTGGCTAGGTTGATCTCGGACTCCTGATCTCAGAAGACCCACCCACTTCGGCCTCCCAAAGTGCTAGGATTACAGGCGTGAGCCACCTTGCCTGGTCTGACAGCCCATCTTTAAAGCCACTGACATCACCCAACAGGTGTGGGACATTGCCCAGCAAGTAGTAACTAAGGAGAAGAAACAATGTGAAAGTTGAGAGTTAGAAAGCTGACCAATTTCGGAACAGACCATCTCTCTAACCAACATCTTATTACAAAAGCAGAGACTCAACTGTAAACTCTGGTAATAATTTAGAAGATTAACACTCTGCCCTAAATCCCACAAAATAGGCACACTGAATTATATACAAAACTGTAGATGTGGCTGGGCAAGGTAGGCCAGACTTGTAATCCCAGCACTTTGGGAGGCTGAGGCAGGTGGATCACTTGAGCCTAGGAGTTCGAGAGCAGCCTGGGCTGGTGAAACCCAGTCTCTACAAAAAATATCAAAAAAAAATTAACTAGGAGTGATGTTGTGTACCTCCTTGGGAGGCTGAAGTGGAAGGAGCATTTGAGGTCAAGAGGTCAAGGCTGCAGTGAGCTGTGATCATACCACTGCACTCCAGCCTGGGCAACAGAACAAAAATTAGTCTGTCTCAAAACAAACAGGCTGGGCACAGTGGCTCATGCCTGTAATCCCAGCACTTTGGGAGACTGAGGTGGGCAGATCATTTGAGGTCAGGAGTTCAAGACCTGCCTAACATGGTGAAAACCCATCTTTACTAAAATAAAAAAAAAAAAAATTAGCCAGGCATGGTGGTGGGCACCTGTAATCTCAGCTACTCAGGAGGCTGAGGCAGGAGAATCGCTTGAACCCAGGAGTGGAGGTTGCAATGAGCTGAGATCATGCCACTGCACTCCAGCCTGGGTGACAGAGCAAGTCTCCCTCTCAAAAAATAATAATAATAATAATAAAACAAACCATATATGTGTTCAACATAGTAACTTTACAAGAGTGCCCAATGTACTATAAAATATACATGTATCATATCAAAAACGGATGAAATGCCAGTCTAAATCTTTTTAAGTTTACACTAAACAAAATACTTGTTCCAGCAATAATAAATAATTTCAAGTATGTGATTAAATATATTTTTGCTAAGGGCTTAGGATTTAATGATATCTTGTGGAAATTATAGCTCATTCACATCTCCTGGAAATGTTGGACAAAAAACTCTGATTGCCAAATCTCCCTAGAATCGTGGAAACATTCAAAGCATTTTTGTTTTCAAAAGAACCTGCAATTACCCCTTTTCCCGCTAGGTGGTATACTCAAGGCCAAGAAAGCTATCAAAGGGATGAATATATTCTTTTTCAACAAGGTCAAAAAAAGAAAAAAGAGGATAATTTTTTAATGTAATATTCTTTTTTAAATTTATTTTTTATTTCAATAGGTTTTAGGGGAACAGGTGCTGTTCAGTTACATAAATTCTTTAGTGGTGATTTATGAGATTTTCGTTCACCCATCGCCCAAGCAGTGTTCACTGTACCCAATATGTAGTCTTAGCCCTCACCCCTCACCTTCTCTCCCACCTTTTCACCTGAGTCCCCAAAGTCCCCAAAGTCCATTGTATCATTCTTATGCCTTTGCGTCCTCACAGCTTAGCTCCTACTTATAAGTGAGAATATATGATGTTTACTGAGTTACTTCACTTAGAATAATAATCTCCAATTGAGAGGATAAATTTTAAACTTGAAGAGGTAACTATCTTATGTCCGAATTCCAATGTGTTTGATAAAAAAAGGAGACAGAGCCATTAAGAGAGACAAGGAAAGTCCTGCTCAAATAGCCAGGGCCTCTCAAAGAGTAAGTCACCTACCACCAGGAATGACAATTAAAATTAGGCAAGGCCACCTTCCTCCAGCGTTACTGCATCAGAGTGGTGGGGATGAAGTGGGGACCTCAATTTGTTTTTCCAGCATGCACTTGGCTTGACTGTTATGCAAAATTCTGATAACTAAATTTAGATTGCTCTCAATCTTCCTACTAGTCAGAAACCATAGTCGGTTCATAAGTTTCGGATGTTCTGAAACTTTTTTTCCTGCTTCCTATATAGCTTGTATCTTGAAGGTCAGAGATTATAGGTTTCATTGTAAAATCTCCAGATAAAATTTTGCTAGGTTACTATCTCTCCAAGAAAATTCAGTGTGGCCAATTCAACTCTATGTAATAGGATATTTGGAAAGTACTTTCAGCTTTGCAGAAGGGGGAAAATTTTATTTTATAGAATGTAATGAAAATGAATCTCTTCTTGGAGGAATGGGTGCTATTCATATTAGATATTCAAAAGTTGAATCACATTGATCTGACTTTTGAAGTAATTACATTGATCTCTGGAGTTTAAAGAAATGCATTGCTTTGTAGGGGCCCCTCAAGTTACATAAATCTTATGTATTTTATTTTTCATGTGCTAATAGCATAGTGTTTTTTCTTTCTCAACAAAAATGTCTAAATGTGCTTCAGGACTTTCATTTATCAAAAAGCACACCTGCATTATTACATGTGTGTATACATGGATACATATAAACACACACATATAAACATACATACACGTGAGTGTGTGCTTATTGTGGAGCACTGTGACAAAGGGACGCTCATTCTTTTCCTTTGGGAAAAGGCTTTATTTGGCTCTGTTTTTCTTAAGTTATTTTTATCACTTAATTTTCTTTATCAAGGTCATTAAATGGAAAAAAATGCTAACAAAAGAGGGCTAGTGGTACTTTACAAAGGAACAGCACAGGAGGACTGTGGCTGCCTGTCTGTTCCCTCTTGGGCAAGGTTGGGGGAGTTGGTGAACAAAAGCAACAGTTTCCAAGAACGAACAATGGCATTCTCTGTGACCTGCAGCACAGCTGGCAACCCTGTGTTCTCAAACATTTAGGGCCTATGCTACGTATTTCCTCCAGCCATGTCTAACCATGCCAACATCTCATGCACTTTGGAAAGTCTTGCTTTTTCCTTTTGGTTTTAAAAAACATTCCTTCTAATGAACAAAAATAGCATTTAATATTTTTAACTGAAGAGTAGCTACAGGAGATTACAAATGTTAAGCTCAGAAAGACCTGAGTCCATTTCTCAAGACTTCGGTCTGGAATTAAAAAATACTCACCAGCCGTAAACTCTATGCAGGTCTTCCTGGCATAGCCTGGTGCCTGGTACTTGGTGGGCCCACAGTAAATGTTCCCAATGGACAGATTAGCCAGAGTTACAAGTAGAAACTCACTTGTGGGTAGAGACTGAGTTTAGCACATACAAGGGTAAGTCAGATCATGATATAAAGGTGTTTTTATTTGTGTCTCTACAGATACCTTTACTCTTGTTTTCTCTCCTGCCTCTTGGAAAACACGTCAAATTGTATGAGGAACAAATGACAAGTTACATTATGCCTTCTCAAATATTCTTTTCTAAATTTAGATTTCATCTTAATTGTAGAAAAAGTAAGACAAGTTCACTGTAGAAAAAAAATAAGCACAAGGAGGTATATTTTTAAAACTCCTCATAATCTCACTGCCTAGAAATAACAGCTACTAAAATGTTGTTGTTTCTTTCCATTTTTTTCTATATTTTTGGCTTTAAATTGTATATATGCTCACATATTGAAATGCTATACATATAATTTCATATTTTGCTTTTTAAATGCAATGTTATTTCTTAAGCATATACCATGTCAATTAAAAGTTCTTTTTAAAAAACCCACAATTTTAGGCCCAACGCAGTGGGTCACTCTTGTAATCCCAGCAATTTGGGAGGCTGAGGCAGACAGATCACCTTAGGTCAGGAGTTCAAGACCACTCGGCCGACACGGTGAAACCCCATCTCTACTAACTGGACTGGGCGTGGTGGCGTGCAACTTCCAGCTACTTGGAAGGCTGAGGCGGGCCAATCACATGAACCCGGGAGGTGGAGGTTGCCGTGAGCCAAAACTGCACAGTTCCACTCCAGCCTGGGTGACGAGAGTGAAACTCTGTCTCAAAAAAAAAAAAAACCAAACAAACATAATTTTAATAGCCATGATGTGTTCCACTATAGATATGCCCAATAATCAATTTATCTATTGTTGAGGATTTGTATCATTTGACATATTTTATCTTTATGACTATCTTTAGATGTAATGTTTAAGCATATCATGTTAGTGACTTTCTTGGAACAGTTTTCTAGAAATAGACTTGAATATTTTTAAGGCTTTTGATTAAGTATTGTGATGTCGCCTTCTAGTGTTGCCACAGTTTGTGGATTAAGGTCTACCAGCATTATACGATCACTGTAACAGTGATGGAGAGCAGCTATCTTTTTTTTTTTTTTTTTGATGTCTTATGGCCAGGCATCATGCTAAATGTTTTATTTGTGTTATCTCATTTAACTTTATTCATAACAATATAAAATAGATATTCTTTATATTCATTATACAGATGAGAAACCGAGGCAAGGACAGCTTATGTAATTTTCTCCCAAGGTCATACAACCAAGTTGTAGACACATGATTTAACTCCAGAGCCCTGGTCCTCACTGTACTGAAGGAATCTTTCTTATCATTGAAAGGTTCAGTATATATCCAGTATTTTAATTTTTTGCAAATGTAATAGAAAAAAATGACTCTCATTTTTGTTTTTAATTTCATTATTTTAATATTAGCCCCTTTATGTGCTTCCCTGATATAGTTATTAGCCAGTTGTGTGTCTTCTAATGTGAATCATCTGTTTCCATCATTTGTCATTTAGTAACTCTTATTATATAGACTTGTCAAATATTAAAAATTTTTATCCTTTGTGCCTATTGGTAGCTAAATATTGTTCTTGTTTGACATTTAATTGTGTTTATGTTTTGAACACATGAACTCTCTTCATTTCTATGCAAATATATTGATGTTCTCTTTGAGTGTTTTTATGCTCTGAAAGTCAACTCACATCTAGAGATCAGATCAATATTAAATTTTCTGCTAAACACTGTCTGTCCCTGTGTTGATTAATCTGCTTTACCCAGAAAGTCTTGCTGACAGCTGTAGATTTCTTTTATTTGTCTTAGACTGCATTGTTATCAAAGCAGAAATAAATAGTTTCTAATATTTCTGGTACTCTAAAAACACAATTCAAAGAAATCTCAAAACAGCAACTTTGTCCTCCCCACAGCTACCAACAAAAAGGGAAAACAAAGGAAGCATAGTTATGCATTGCTCATAACAGTTGGAGCCAGAGGACTAGGTTTTAGTCCTGGGCATCTGATTTGGTGTCAGGAATACAAGTCCTTTCTTTCCATCACTGTCATTTTATTGGGTTGGTTCTCAGTATTAAGAATCTAAAAAGAGTTAATCATGAAGTGTTACCTTTGAAATTTAACCCTAACAGGAAATGTTGCCAGTCAGAGATATCTGCTTTCTGTGCTAGATTACAGCAGAATAGTCTGTGTTTACAAAGCTCCACATTATCTTATTATCTGGCCACAAAACTTCCAACTGCCATAATTAGAGCTCTTTTTGTTTTATCAAGGCTATTTGCTGTTAACTCTCCATATAAAAGCTTTGCGATAAACCACTTTTTAGAACTTCTAATTTGCACCATCATAATTGAGAATGTAATATTCTGCTTAGAAAGAAGCATAAACATGTTTTAGGAAAACAGCACAAACCTCTATCCACTCTAAAATTTAAGCCTAAAATTATTTACATGCAATTTTCAGTGATTTATTAATTATCAACTAAAGTAGGGATGATGTTTGAAATGGTTTTTTGCTGCTCGTTACTAAACTACTCTTCAACTGCAAGAAAAAGAAAACTCACCATTATAAACAAGACACGAGCAACCCTGGTAACAGATCCACCTTTTATAACAAATAAAAATTTCTCAAAAACAATTAATTTTCTTTCACATATAGTATATGTTTGATTGTTATGAGCAGTTCCGATGGCCTCTGTTAGATTTTTGAAGAAATTAATGTCCAGGTAACTGTGGATCAAAGTACATTAACTTTAGTCTAGTTAGAGGAGCCAAAATCATATTCATTTTAGACCTTAAAATCTTACACTTGTTTTTGATCCAATTTTAGACTCTTTTATGATACAAATAACTTATCACCAAACAGGTAATAATCTGCAAGTTATATAATTTATGATATACTGTAGGATACGGAGCAATTACTATTTAAAAATAACTGTAATAATAATAAAAATGGTTCTCCAAATATAATGAGTAGTCACTAGCTACTTTTCATACCACAAGGATAGAAGATGTTTTTGAAATTACCTTCACCAGGATTGAAAATACACTCAAGAAACCAAATGGAATAATAATTACTTGACAGTATCCTCTGATCAGAGGTGATTATGCGTAACAACAGTGAAAATTTACAAATGCTTACTACATGCGTTAAAGTTCCTTATCAATTAACATTTATTTCTCAAGTACTATAGTTGTCCTTATACTATGGATAAGAAAATTGAGCCTTAGAACCGTAAAGTAACTATAGTCAACATTCTGGTCAGGGACAAGGCTGGGATTAGACCTGACCTGTCTGAATTCACAATCCAAACTCTTAACCCTTATGTGGTAATAAATGTTGACCACACTTTTTTAACGAACCTAGGTACACAACTTTTAATAAAACTGGCTCTCCCTTCATCCTAAAATTCATTCAGCCAACATAGTATTCAAAATACCTGAAGAACTGTATCTTACAAGAAGATGCCAGGAGTGACCAGATGAACCAAGAACACCTATTTTAGGTTACTAAGATTTTTTGAAGGTCCCTTATTTTTGCAAGCTTCTCTTTCTGAATAACTCGCCACCTTTCGCACAGTAGGAATGGAGTCCAGGATGGTCCGCAATGTGCAATGGCTTTAACTGGGAGTGTCTGTGTGTGTGTGTGTGTGTGTGTGTGTGTGTGTGTGTGTGTGAAGCCTGAAGAGTCCATGTGTGACTCATTTAAAATCATTCTTTAACCAAATAGTGGACCAGAACTCCAAATAACAGGTGTACATCTGGCTTTCTTGTACCTATTCTCTCTGGCCATAAAAATGTTGCCGATGCCCTGATTGTGTTAATGTACCATATTATGTAAGATGTTGCCATTGGGGAACACTGAGTGATAGAAACATGGAACCTCTCTGTACTAGTTTTGAAATTTATCATGAGACTACAACCATTTCAAAATAAAAGTTTTAAACTACCATCAAATTTCATTTTGCCAGGGAAATGAACTCCTGATTTTTGCAGTTGGTAAATTACAACCAATGAAGGTTCTTCTTGGGGAATTTGTCATCAATTTGAAAAAGTACACATGGGCTGGACATGGCGGGTGGCTCATACTTGTAATTGCAATACTTTGGGAGGCTGAGTCAAGAGGATCACTTGTGCCAGGAGTTTGAGACCAGCCTGGGCAACATGGTGAAACTCCATCCCTACAAAAAATAAAACATTTAAAAAATTAAATTAGCTGGTCATAGTGGCATGCAGCTGTTGTTCCAGCTACTCAGAAGGCTGAGATGGGAGGATCACTTAAGCCTGAGAGGTTGAGGCTGCAGTGAGCCTGCAGTGAGCCATGTTGGCACCCCTGCACTCCAGCCTCGACAACAGAGTGAGACCTTGTCTCGGAAAAAAATTAAAAAAGAAGAAGAATAGTGATTCCTTTAAAGGCCTAAAGACAGAAATACCATTTGACCCAGTAAACCTTTTACTGGGCATATATCCAAAGGAATGTAAATCATTCTGTTATGAAGACACACGCATGTGCATGTTCACTGCAACACTATTCACAATAGTAAAGACATGGAATCAACCTAAATGCCCATCAGTGATAGACTGGATAAAGAAAATGTGCTACATATACACCGCAAAATACTATGAAGCCATAAAAAGGAATGAGATCATGTCCCTTGCAAGAGCTGGAAGTCATTATTCTCAGCAAACTAACGCAGGAACAGAAAACCAAATACTGCCTGTTCTCACTTACAAGAGGGAAACAGATGATGAGAACACATGGACACATAGAGGAGAACCCCACATGATGGAGCCTGTTGGAGGGTGGGGGGGGCGGGAGGAGGGAGAGGATCAGGAAAAATGGGTGCTACGCTTAATACCTGGGTGATGAAATAATCTGTACAACAAACCCCCATGACACAAGTTTACCTGTGTAACAAACCTACACAAGCACCCCTGAACTTAAAAGTTAAAAAAAGAAGCACTCATATATGAGATAGACACTATCCTGTGTAACAAACCTGCATATGTACCCCTCAACTTAAAATAAAAGTTAAAAAAAGAAAGCATTCATGTGTGAGATGTCACTATTTGTTATTGTTCAAGAACCAAAGAACATCCATACATTTGTGACTTGCATCAGAGGGTCAACCACTTGCTTTCTTCCAGGTGTCTCTCTGAAGTCCAGGATGCCTCTGAAATCCTAATTAGAAATCAGAGAGAGATCCAAGATGGCCGATTAGCAACAGCTCAGGAATGTAGCTCCGAGTGAAAGCGCAGAGAACGAGTGGACTCCGCACTTTCCGACAAATTTTTCTTGCCCACAGACCGGGAGATTCCCGGCAGAGGAGCCACACAGGTCGCCAGCGCGACTCTTTTGGCCAGCGTGGTTGTTTTGCCGGCGCCCCAGTGCGGCGCTTCCCGGTGCGGAGTATACGGGATGGACGGGCTCTGCTGGTCCCATCCCCACAAGGAAAACAGCAATTGGAGGCGCTGAGGACTGAGAGTTTCACAGCAAGCACAGCGAACCCGGGAGGGTCCGGCTCTGTGGGGAACGGGCATCCGCCAAAGGAAAACTAAGAAACAGAAAAACTTCATCACCGGGTGGAGAGAGATCCAAGATGGCTGCGTAGCAGCAGCTCAGGATTGTAGCTCCCAGTGAAAGCGCAGAGAGCGAATGGATGCCGCAATTGCAGACGAATTTTTGATGCCCACAAACTGGGAGATTCCCGGTGAAGGAGCCACACGGGTTGCCAGCGCGACTCTTTTGGCCAGCGCGGCGATTCTCGGTGCGGAGTGTACGGGACTGGGTGCCTAACTTTTAGTCGGGCTCTGCTGGTCCCATCCCTACAAGGAGAACAGCAATTGGAAGCGCTGAGGATGAAGAAAGCACAGCTGAACCCGGGAAGGCCCAGCTCTGTGGGGAAGGAGCGCCCCCTGAAGGAAAACTAAGAAACAGAACTTCATCACCAACAAGCCGGACGTCCACTCAGAGACCCAATCTGAAAGTCAGCAATTACAAAGACGACAGGTGGATAAATCCACAAAAATGGGAAGAAACCAGTGCAAAAAGGCTGAGAACACCCGAAATCAGAATGCC
>CAUYQU010058172.1:0-61269 GCA_963574635.1 Cheracebus regulus
TTGCAAATAAAACACAAATTATCTTATGCATATGTATTTCCATATTATTGGGGTATGCTTTTAAGGTGGATTCCTAGAAGTGGGAATCCAGGTCAGAAAGCAAGGATGGAGATCTTTCTATCATCTATCTATCTATCTATCTATCTATGTATCTGTCTGTCTGTCTGTCTGTCTGTCTGTCTGTCTGTCTGTCTGTCTATCCATTGTCTATTGAGAGGAAGAGGAAGAGAAAAGAGAGAAGTGTGTGTGTGTGTGTGTGTGTGTGTGTGTGTGCACACACACGTGTATGCATGTGCAAGTGCGCAAATGTCCCTTCAACACTTTTAGGCTGATGATCATTTCTACCAGCAATATGTGAGAGGGCCTGTTTCTCCAGACTCACCAACAGGACACATTAAACTTTTGCATATATAATAAATAGGAAACAATATCTTAGTTATGTTTTAAATAACATTTCCCTAACTATGATTGCTTACTTTTTTTTACCTGTTTCAAGGTCATTTTAAAATAATTATTTATAAATTATCTGATAATGTTTGGTTTTGCATTTATTCTATCTAAGCTTTACTATTCTGTTCCCTAACTTTTAGAAATTCCTTAGATAGTGGGAATGTTAGCCTTTTAACCATGGTACATGTTACTTATATTTTCTCCCTGTTTTTCAGTTATCTTATGACTGCTTTTATGGTGTTTTTGGCATGCATTTTAAAAAGATTTGTGTAGTTAGATATATTAATCTTCTATTTGATTGCCCTTGAGTTTGAAATATCCTTAGAAACACTTTTCCTACACCAACTACAAAGACAAATCTACCCATCTCTTCTCCTAGAGTTTGTATGATTTCATTTTTACATTTATATTCCTAATCCATTTGGGAGATTAGGATTTCTAATTCATATTGTTGTGTGTGATGTTAGATGTATAGCTAACTTTATCATTTTCTAAGTGGCTACACAATTGCTCCAGCACCCTTCATTAAAAGCTCCTCTTTACATTAGTTATTTGGAATGTCACTTATCCTTTATATAAAATTAACATATGCCCATGAGTCTACTTACAGACTTCCCATTCTGTTTCACTGGTCTGTTTATTTCTATACCAATATCACACTAATTTTATTATATATATATTGATTTGTTTTTACCCTTTAGGACAAATCTCCCTTCATAGAATTTTTACAGTGGGTTTGAGCTATTCTTACTTGTTTTTACATATGAATGTAACTATCTACTTTTTTTAACTCCCTAATATGGATTATTTATATTTTACTGGTGTAGGTTTTAATTCACTAAATAAGTTAAATGTTAACTTCATCTATCTAATGGATGAAGAGGCACAATCAAGAAATGACTATAAAATATTTTCACTGAAGATTTTTTTTCTGAATTATATACAGTTTGTTAGAAATGTTTAGCCTCAGCAGGATTAAGGTAGCACATTTCCTGTGTTGGCTTCATTACAATAATTAAGTCTTCCAAGTTCCTAAAGTCCAGATTTATTTTGCTTTCTTTTTCTTTTTTTGAGACAGAGTCTCACTCTGTCGCCAGGCTGAAGTGCGCTGGTGTGATCTTGGCCATTCCCCAAATCCTTATTGCAGATGTCATCCTAGATAGCAATTGGAAGGTCAATAGCCTTTTGGAGTAATGTCTGTTCACAGAGATTCTTCAAAAACAATATTTTTGTGTGTGTCACTGTCATTAATGTGTAAATAACCAGGTACTATATAAATATTCCTGGTAATTTATGTTAAGTTAAATCTTTTTGACACTCAGAATGTCAAATCAAAAGAAAACAATTCAAGTAAACAGTTCTGTATTTAAAGCTCTGTGTATTTAAGAGTAACTCTTTTTAACAACTGACAGAAATTTTGGAAACCATCTATAAACAATTGCAAAGTAGATTTTTGAATGAAAGTAGTCTTGTGACATTTTGAGTATTGTTATAGATGAGATCATTGTCACTTTTGCCCAAAATGAAAATCTATAGGGATTAACATGCTGCTTAAATTCTGAATTTTGACTAAGACCATAAAGCAGGTATTATTTTCAGTTTCCCTTCCAAGATTCTTTCTTCTGGTACCACCTTCAATCATTTTCTTACTAGGAGACTGGTAAGAAGATTGACAATTTGGGCTGCTTTTTCTTCTCCCAGCAGGCAGATTTCATGTCAATCTTCTATCTTTGGAATCCAACTTATTTATAAAGTAATGTATCATGAGAAAGTTACTACCCAAACAAGAAAAAGGCAAAAGAAACAGAAATGCCCTGTTGTTCAAATTCTCATTCATGGGAAATTGACTATTTTAATTGCAGATATCCCAGAAAATTAAGGAGTTTTTTTCTTAAAAAATGACTGATTTTAAGTAGATTTTCATTAGAGTGCATAATGTGTCTTAATGTTAGGCAGAGCTTCACACATAGGCTGCTCACAATGAAGATGAATAGCAAATCTTCATGTTTACAAACCATCTGTAAAGCTAAAACCGCTTATAAAAATATATACATGTCCAGGATATATATATTTGCTGAGAATCATTACTCTTTTGTTTCGTTTGTTTGTTTGTTTGGTTTCATTTTGGGTTTTTTTTTTTCCTTTTTTTTTTGAGACAGAGTCTTGCTCTGTTACCCAGGCTGGAGTGCAGTGGCATGGTCTCATCTCGGCTCACTGCAGCCTCTGCCTCCTGGGTTCAAGCGATTCTCGTTCCTTAGCCACTTGAGTAGCTGAGATTACATGCATGTGCCACCACACCCAACTAATTTTTATATTTTTAGTAGAGATGGGATTTTATCATGTTGGCAAGGCTGGTTTCAAACTCCTGATCTCAAGTGATCCACCTGCCTCAGCCTCCCAAAGTGCTGCGATTATAGGTGTGAGCCACCGTGCCTGGCCCATTACTCTTTGCTTTATATAGAACGTTTCATGCTTCCTGCTTTTTGAATTAATGAATTTTATTTTAAACAGAATATTTTTATTCACAGCAAAATTGAGCACAAACTAAAAAGAGTTCGAATACACACCATGCCTCCCTACCCCCACATACCACCTCTCCCTCTACCAGCAGCATCCCATACCAGAGTTGTACATTTGTTACAATCAGTGAACTTACCATGGAACATCACTATCACCCAAAATCCACAGTTTACATTAAGATTCACTCTTGGAATGGCATGTTCTGTGGGTTTGGACAAGTGTATCATGACATGTATCAACCATTATGATATTACACAGAATACTTTTACTGTCCTGGAAATCCACTGTGCTCTTCCTGTTAATTCTTGCCTCCCCTTACTCCCTGACAACCACTAATCTTGTTAGTTTTTCCATAGTTTTGCTTTTCCCAGCATGTCATATACTTGTAATCATACAGTATGTAGTCGTCTCCATTTCATTTCATGGCTTGATAGTTTAATTCTTTTTAGTGCTGAATAACATTCCATTGGTTAGATGTGTCCCTGTGTTTTCACTCATCTACTGAAGGACATTTTGATTACTTCCAAGTTTTGGCAAATATGAATAAAGCTGTTATAAGTATCCATGTGAAGGATTTTATGTAGGCATAAGTTTTCAATACATTTGAGTAAATATCAAGGTGTATGATTGCTCAATTATATACTAAGACCATGTTTAGTTTTGTAAGAAACTATTAAACTATATTCCAGCGTGACTGTACCACTTTTCACCAGCAAAGAATGAGAGTTCTGTTGTTCCATTTCTTCACCAGCATTTGGGGTTGTCAGTGTTCTGGACTTTGGCCGTCCTAAAATGTGTAGTAGTACCTTATTTTAATTTGCATTTTATTAAGTGACATACCATGTTGGCCATTTTTTTCATATGCTTACTTGCCACCTGTTTATCTTGGGTGTAATGTGTGTTCAGATCTTTTGCCCATTTTTAAAATCAGGTTGTTCATTTACTTAGCATAGTGATTTAAGAGTTTATTGTATATTTTGAATAACAATCCCTTATCAGATGTGTCTTTTGCAAATACTTTCTCCCAGTTTGTGGCTTGCATTCCCAATCTCTTGATTCTGTCTCCTTTTAAAATTTAAGAATGGGCCATTGTTTGGTTCCATATTAAAAATGAAAAGGTAGCCTTCTCAAATATAAGCAAAAATGTAAACTTTAAGGAGACTGGCTGTTTCTTACTTTAATGAAATTTCCACTCAATAACAGTGTACCCTGACATAAGATTGGATTTCACTGTTAACAATAGATTGCTGACAGATTGTATCTTTGCTATTCTAAAATCACTGAAACTTCATGATATAAATATTCATCAAAAATGAACATAGGAAAGAAAAATAAAGAACATAAAGGGAGCTGAATTTCCCATAGAGTCTATTTTTGTTTTCATCAGTCTTCAAATGGTTTACTGTTAGCAGAAAAGAGAGAGGCTGGTTTATATATCCCTGAATATTTTAGAGGAAACCCTGCTTTTAACATGTATGGCGAGATGGATAATTTTCCAACTATGAAATTGCTAACTAGTTTTGTCCTTGGGGATCACTTAAAACAAGTACCCTCTGCTCTCCTGGTGGGCTTGGAGCAAAGCAGCTGTATTTTGCACAGCACATTGAATCATAATGGGCCATGTGCTGTTATGAATATTCATAAATCTACCATACTCTGTCTGCCCCAAGATGATTTCAGTGGATGTTGCTAGAGGGATTTGAAATATCACTTTTGTAGTATCCTTGAAAAGAACACACACATCAGGAGAAATAGAGCTGAAGCCCAGGTAATTCTGACCTTAGTGTGCACTTCGGAGCTCTCCTCCAAATGATTCTGCCCTGTAGCAATGGCACAGAAATCCATCATGATGACAGAGATGAGAGGTTTAAACTTTTTAAGAATCTTAAAATAGGTTAAATTAAAATCTAAGTGGTCACTATGGTATGGTTCTACCGACTGACACACTTCCCCATATATTAAAAAAAAAATCTGATCTGATTCTGTAAAGTAGCAGTGGTCACTGGAGGTTATGATTTCCAGATGATACATTTAACTAAAATTATAGCTACTTTAAAATTATTACCAAAGATACTGGAGCACTCTTGATAAGGCATATGACTGTACTTCAACACAGACATTTTCTCTTATACTTTCAAGTTACTTCAATACAGCTAATTACCCTCCTGACACTTTATGTTGGACTGTGCTGACTTTAAAGCCAATTTCCTTCATTCTATTAATTCTTCTGTGGAGACTGAAATCAAACAGGCATATGCATACCACAATACTTGCAGGCTTAGGAATTCATGGGAGTGTTTTCATAGAAAGAATCATGATGATTGGTGGTGAACTGAATTGCACTCATTGACAGAGAATTAAGTAATTAATAAAGACCCTTGTTGAGGATTTGGATTTTGTGTATCCTGGCTTCATCACTTAGCCATGGCCTTATGATACATTCACAAAGGCATCTCTATCTACAGGGGTTGGCAGATTTTTGTTTCTTTTCTGGTTTAATGAATATATTGAATATATAGGGTTTTTTATATTTTCATTTTCACAATTTTTTTCTCTTTCTGCTGTAAAAGAATTCTAGATCATATTACATTACATTTTATATATATATATATATATATACTATTATATACTAATTGTATTTTTCACATTATATTGTCTATATTGTTCGGTTTTATACATAATGTTGTTTACTCTTTGTTTACTATGGCAAAGGAGTAGATTGTGGGGTCATTCCAATAATAGTTCATCTCAGGTCCAATTCTTGGTCCTTCCATTACATCAGGCACCTTCTTTCCAAACCTAAAAGAGTAGAGACATTCTTAGTTTAAGCCTAGGATATAGCCATGGCTTTGCTATACCCTATATATTAGCATCTGGTCAACTGCAGAAATGGAAGAATATTTACTTTCATGCATAAGGAGTATTTTCCTGGGTGAAAGTCCAAGTTGGGTCTGTCTTTAGGGCTACTGACAAAGCTTCTTATGAAGATGCTTCATATTGTGGAGGGAGGAAAGAGGGAATAGAGGAGACTCAGATACAATGACCAAGATATAAAGCTTTGGTATATTCATCTAGAAATAGTGATTCTGAGGATGCATTGTGGCATGATTATGTCATTAAGTATATGGTAGCAATGGGCATGATAGAAGTAAAAACTGAAGGCATATTTTCACCCCACCCGAAAATCAGTTAAATATTGGGACACAAATAATCCAGGTCTAGAAAAGTCACGTGCCATAGCCATGGTGTTGCACATCATTCATCTTGTATTTTTGAGAATCAGTGAACAAGTAAATAGTACTGGAGTGGAAAACTTTGTCCAGGCCTGTGCAAACCCAATGTTTTGTTTAGAAATAGAACAAATAAGTTCATTACTATAGCATAGCATGAAATTTGCTTAAGTGGTGGTCAGCAAACCCTTGAGTACTGCTTAATGTGATAAGGTTGGTAAAATACTTTGTGCAGCACAATTCTTCCCTGAATGTTTTGACATGCTTGGGCTGCAGGGACCTGCTAGCAGGACTTGTTGTGCATCCTAAAGAGCAAAGGAGGCATCAGGACATAAGTCCACTCACTTATATCTGTTTGTCTGGAATATAACTTGTGTTTGTTTGCACAGCAATAAATTGATCTTGAATAAAAACTGGGTGGTCATTGTCATTAATCTTTGGATGCAGATTAACTTTTGTGGTCATGCCTAGTCTAACAGTGAAGAGATATTCTCATTAACAAGTAAAGCATCTAGCTATGTCACTGTAGATCTCAAATGCATATATAGTAGTATAAGGAAGAGTCAGAGACCAAAAAGACTGATAGGGAAGACATTAGCAGAGGAGAGTGTGGTGTTTGCCTTTGCATCAGCAGGGATCATGCAGTAACACTGAGGCTGGGGAAGAGCACTTAAACAATACTAAAACATTCTGAGAACATTTATGAACTGAGGAAACTTGAATTACTGTTGTTCTTGTGGCTATGACTGTGTTTATGGTTGTTACTGCATTCATATTAATAGCCTGTGTGCCTTAGTGTAATCATGTAGTTAGGCTTTTCCCAAATATGTAGTTTATGTTATTAGACTCAGCAATTCCCATAGACAAAGGTAATATCACTATCTTATTTTTACATTTTTTTTGCTCTAAATTATGCAAAGCCAAAATGCACAGTCCAGGATTTTATACAGTAAAGAGTGGCTTGGATTATCTAACTGGTGCATGAGGCCCAGTGTAACAGTTTACTCTTGAGGAAATTGGCACCTGTGAAGAATTTTAGTTAAACTGATCTCTTGATATCAGAAAAGTTTCTGCTATGCCATTCTTTTTGATGACTTCTTAATATGCATCCTGATTTTAGACAGTACCAGTGGCCACATACAAGATATACTTGGAAGGAGAGTACTACAGATGGTAACCTTGAATCTGTGTTTTAGTAGTAAGAACATTTAGAGTCTGTGCTTTCCTTCTGGACATCTTAGTGTTGTAACTGAGCGAGTCAGAAGGAACATGCCATGCTCTGAGTTCCAAATTAAGAGTCCTTTATTGGCCAGTGACCGAGAGTCAGCTCATGCTCAAAATCTCTCGGCCCCAAGGAAGGGGCTTGATTATCTTTTATACCTTGATTTAGGTAGGGGAGGGGGTGCCTAGCTGAAGTGGAATTTTACTTTCTCAGAAAGTTAGATAAGGAAGCTGGTAACCAGGGTCCAGGAGGTTCCCAAGATTTTTGGTTGCTAAGGGTATTTCCATACAGTCATCAAGGTGAGTAGCAGGGGGAACTTTCTGTACAATCAATCACCAAGGAAGGTATTCACAATAGCAGGTAGACTTGTCAAGCAGGATGCGGTTACAATGGTTACAGGTACTCTGAACAGTGTGAACCACTCTTAACAGTTCAAAGCTTTGAGTGCAGCATGACCCAGTAATGCACCTGTGGGGGCTGTGGCAGGGAGGGAGAAGCTAAGCTGGAGCTTGCCGGGGGGCAGCTAAGATGGAGTCAGTTAGGCTAGTGCAAGTTAGGTTATTCCATTAGCATCTACATCCCATCTCTTGTCCATTATTGTTACTGTGACTATTTCCATAGAAATTCTCATTTCCATTTGGAATACACATTTTTGTTATTTGTAAACTCCCCCTTCTTTTTCATTTCTTCACCCCATTTTCAGACTATTTTAACATCAGAATGGAAATTCACCACTATGTACATTTATATGTTTTGGCTCTTGGAGCCTGAGATGGTACAAATAAGTACAAGAACATTTTCTATATAAGTCATATGAGGTGATTTACATTTCTTAATATAACCTTGTCTGATTGGCCTTGTCTGTTATGTCCTCCCAAAGAGATGGCTATAAAGGATTAAGCAGATCAAACGTTGCAAAGTCGTTCATTGCATATACTTCAAAGTATTGCTGAGATGAAGCCAGATGGAGCCTTTAATTTCATCAGCTACTTACTTCCTTGCTGCAGTACCAAAGATTGTCATTTTAAAAATAATGCCTCTGGTTTTGCTAAGTCATCCTTCATTGTGGATCATGCAAGTGAATAATTAATGAAAGTGTGTTTAGGTTATGGGGAGTTTAAAGCACACCCTAATAGTTGTAATGTTGATTGCTTTTAAATGTTGTAATGCTTTTGAGGGTATCTGTTAATAACTCCTTAATTAAATAATTGCTTTTCTTAGAAAATCAACTCATTTCATTATTACTGATTTAATTTTCTCTTAAATATTTAACTTGGGATTTTAATGAATCACTATACATGGGATTCCATTAGATGTTTAGAAAGATTAAGTTTAATTTTTTACCCAAGTAACATATTAAAATGGCTCAACATTTGTATTTTTAATCTCATAATTTTAAAAAACATGCATTAAGCACAATGAAAATCTCAACAACTTTGGCAAGAAAAGATCTTGGTTTGACTCATGGCTTCTTTACTTGCTAAATGTGTGAAATACAATAAATGAAATGTTTTAATCTCAGTTTTCGTTTCATGAGACTGGTTGAGTGAACATAAGCCTAGTGGTTTGCAAATTGTTTGGCCTATTGTAGAAGGTTGATATTTTAATAGCCTAAAGAGAATTCATTTACTATCAGAATATATTTTTTCTGGAAAATGTGGTATTTCTTCCAAAACTGCTGAAATGAATTATGTATCTTTGCTATTTTTATATTTAATTATATTACTTTCAAAGATTTAAAGTTTTTGCTTGAAAGTTAATCTTTTGAAAAAATACATTGAAACTAATGTTGAATTATGTTTCATTGTTGGAATGAAAATGAAGATTGATTTGGCATAATCTCCTTGTGACCTTTTAAAATAGTTTTCTTTGTGCTTTTAAAAAATAATTCTGTAATGGTTCACATGTATATTAGTTTTTAAAATACATTTGTCAAGTACTTTAATATATACCAGGGTGCATGAAGACTCAAGTACAATCTGAATCAGCACAATGCAAATGGAAAGGTGAGCTTTTATTTTCCTCACAAAATTTTATCTAATATAAACCTTATAAAAATACAGGATTTTTAAGTACTTGTAAATTAATAACAAAATTGTACATAATGTCAGTGAGGGAGAAAAGTTAAGCATTTTGTAGCCAGTAAAATGCAGTTCTAAATTGACTTAGCATTATTATGGACAATGTACTTTCTGAATATTGTATCAGATTTATTACCACTGTTGAAGTTGAAATAAAAATTAATCTGTAAATCATACGATTTATTTGGGAATCAGAGAATTGTCATTTGGAAAAAAATTGCCCACCAGAGTGATATGTCAGAAGGATAAAGAGAAGATTGAGGGTTTATTAGAAAGAGAAATGTGTCATTGTTTTGAAAGAAAGCTCACTGACACTAGAGAAGATTTTGGGACCTGGTAAGCTTTGATTAGTGAGTGACAGCAGTAAGTAAAACCAGTGTTAGAGTCACCGCAGGTCATTTCAGCAGCTACTTGGGAGAATTGGTCTTAGGGATACAGTGGGCTGCTTCAGCAGCTGGGCTTGCTGAAAATTCAGTTTCTGGAGCTGGGGCTACATATGCATGAGTGCTTTTTCTCCCTGACTCATTGACTATGACTTACTTGCGTATGAAAACATGACGCAGTTGATGCAGAATTTTTCTTGGCACCTTCATCAGTCTCAGGATAGGGGCAAACTTTTACTTGGCTTGCTGCACTCAATCCCTTGCAGGAGGGAGCACATGGGAGAGCTTGTGCAGGATCCAGTCAGCTACTTCTGGTGCCAACAGGAGCAAGCTCCATGTGGGGCCGATGGCCAGACCAGGCATGAGTGAGCGAGTGCAGGATCTGGCTGGCAGCTCCAGGCACTAGCAGGAGCAAACTCTGTATGTGACCCACGGCCAGACCCAGAAGGAGTGTTCCAGTACTCTCTTAGCTCTGCTGTCTGCAGGCTAACAGCTCAGTTGGCCCCTTGCCTCATTGCATGAGGAGGCTGCCTCTGCCAGTGAGCACAAAAGACTGGTGTGATAGCATTTTTGGGTACCCACACTTATTGTATCCTGAGCTCTTGATCAGTGTCCAAGAAGAATGAGGTGGCATGGATTCTTGAAAGATGGTAGTGGTGGAGAATTTTATTGAGTGGTGGAAATGGTTTTCAGTGGAGAGCGGAGTTGGAGAGGGGGCAGGAAGGGTAGGTAGTCTTCCCCAAAGTCAGGTCATTGTCTCCTTAAAGTCCAGTCACTTCTTCCTCAAAGTCAAGTCATCTGTCTTCCCCAAAGTCTGGCTGTCTCTCCTCTGAAGTGAAGCTGTCTTTTCCGTCTACCAGCTGAATCTGGGATCTTTATAGGCAAAGGATAGGGGCTGGACAGGCCTTAGGTAGTTTTGGAAAAGACAACATTCAGTTGGTAAACATACATTATTTAGAAAGAACCAATTGGGAGAGAGAAGGGAAAGAGGAAAGAAGTTCTCACTTTGGGTTTCAGGCTATTTTGGTTTGAAGGTGGAGTTTTACTAGGGACCCGTCTCTATCTGCCTAGGCATTTGGTTGCCTCCTGCCGCTCTCATAGTTAATTTAATCACCTTTTACATTTCCCTATTTGGATCAAGATATTTCTCTGAAAGCATCACTAAGCAACTATCTTGAAGTCAAGCTGAGATAGACCTATCCTAGTGGTCTCTGGTCCTACATCATGGACCAAATTTTAGTAACAAAGAGGCCAGAAGGAAATTTTTTTCAGGGCAAGTTTGTTTGGAGTCCATTATTGAGTTTTATCTTATTAGTCCTACGGGTATTAACAATCATTTCAAAACTTTGATCTAAGGTTACCCTCTTTGAAGAGCTGGCTTCATTAAGTTTAGACAGGCAATAATAACAGAGCTTAAAGGTCATAATACAAAAAATAATTAATAACAATAAAACAAATATAGTTTGTACCATGGCTTTGAATGAAGACCCCAAGCCTAAGGTCAATCAACAAAAAAAATCAGGAGATGGTGGGGAAACTAGGTGAGACCTATTGTAGTCATTAACTAGCATTTTATCACTGGGTTGAATTAAAGCAGAAAGTATCAACTCTATAAAAGGGACCATTAGTACAATTTGAACAGTTATGTTGGATATTGTCAAAGTCACCAATCAGGTAAATTTAATTTTATTTTAATGTCAGGTACTGTCAAGTAAAAAACATAGGCATAAAGAGGGGTGTATTAGTCTGTTTTCATGCTGCTAATAAAGACATACCCAATATTGGGTAATTTATAAAGAAAAAGAGGTTTGATGGACTCACAGTTACACATGGCTGAAGAGGCTTCACTATCATGGTGGAAGGCAAAGGAGGAGCAAAGTCACTTCTTATATGGCAGCAGGCAGGAGAGTGTGTGCAAGGGAACTACCCTATATAAAACCATCAGATCTCATGAGACTTATTCACTATCATGAGAACAGCATAGGCAAGACCTGCACTCATGATTCAATTACCCTCACCAGGTCCCTCCCATGACACATGGGAATTATGAGAGCTACAATTAGAGATTTAGGTGGGGACACAGCCAAACCATATCAAGGGGCAAAAGTTTTATTATGATATGAAGTTTCAATGATCTCAGGAAAAGCTATTTATAGCATGAAGTCAGCAACTTGTAATTCGAATGTCTCTGGTTTTGGCCTCAGGCAGTTTAGTGAACTCTCAGTGTAGTCTGAATATTAGGCAGGAAGATTATATTTTGAAATTTATATCAAGTTGTCTAGCTTCAGCTTAAAGGTCATTAGGAGATAACAGTTTTGTTCTTAGTAAGTCCATGAAATAAAATTGGATTGGAGAAACCTAGAAGATTTTAGGATCTAGTACAGTCTATAGATAAATCTTTTTATCTTCGTTTATAAAAGTGTACTTTACCAAATTATTGTAAAATATAGTTTAAAGGAGAGAGTTTCTTTAAATCTAGAAAATAAAACATTTTTAAAAAGAATCAAAAATACTTCAAATAAAAGTGATACAAATAATTTGATTACTTAATCCCATATGATTAATTTTCATTTTGTTTGATCTTGATTGCAGTTTTTTTGAATCCTTCTTTTTTTAAAAAAGAATTTTGGACATTTTTATTTATAGTGTCTTGTTCTCAGACAAGACATTAAATTATTAGAAATCTGCATTTAAGAGATTATTTCTAATTATTATTTCTATTATTACTTCTAATTATTATTAGAAATCTGCATTTAAGAGTACCTGTTAGAGTCTTTTCAATGAATCTGATTATAGATAACTTCTGGGGAGAATAAGCACTGTAGATTATGAAATCTTAGAATACTGGAGGTTAAAAATCTCATGAAAGTTCAGCAAGTGACTAGAAAACCTAGTTGTTTCTATTGTATACAGCATTTTAAGATAAAAACCAGAATCATGACTGATAGTATCACACCAGAACCATCAGACCTTTATACATATTATATAATTTTTAGAACATTTACATCCATGACATATCCATATAAATATGAAGACTATTTAGCATCATTTTATTATTTGACAGTGGTTTTTATCCAATATCACATGTCAAACAAGCCTAATGAGAGACACGTCTTTTGAGACTTCCCAGGAACCCAACTAGAAAATCAGTCTATTTTAAGTTAAAAATACTTAAATTTGAATTTGATTTTGGGAAGCATATCATTTGTTTAGTTGTAAAAAGCCTAAAAATATTTAATTAATTAAGGTAGAATTACATATCCTTTAGAAATAATGGTCATTTATTTAATCAGATTTAAATAAATTTATTTAAATAAATAATGGTCATTTATTTAATAATGGAAAGACTTCAAAACAAAATTCAAAAAGTTACATAGTTGAGAGAAGAAAAAATTACTGAGACCTGTATTAGAGATGACTTAGTTTTTTCAATTAGTCAAAAACCTAAAAAAGACAGCCTAAACTACAAGAAGCTATCTTAAAACATAAAATATCTATGTATTGGGCTGATTACTTAAAAGATAGAAAAAACAACAACAACAAACCTCTTGTAGTATGACTGTTTCTCTTGGTGGGATGCCCTTTTGAATAAGTTGGATATCAAACCCCATGAAAAATTATTTGAATTCAATCAGACTCTGGAAAAGTATATGTCTAAGGTTATGAGTAACCTATATTCTAGAAGAATAATACACACACACACACACACACACACACACACACACACACACACACACACACACACACACACACACACACACACAAGCAGTACCTCCAGCAGGGGAATGTATGGCTTTTAGAAAAAGTAAGAGCATGTGAAATTGCCTGGTTACAAAGAACAATTTAGATACATCAGAAAAAGCCAAGAGTAAAAAATTAAGGCATACTGGAAAAGCATTTTTCTCCCAGGCCTTTAAGACAAACAATCTCAGTGTCAGGTCATAATACCAGAGTCACAAGTGGGACGAAAAAGCTATGGGAACTGACAAAAAAGTTAAGGGAGAAAATAACAACTTTAGTTAAGCAAAAAGATGCACAGTTTTAAGGACAGAAGTAAGAAGAGCAGAAGGCATTGATGCATTAACTACAAATGACACATAGCGAGATAACGTACAAAACCAAACCCTTGAGATACGAATCTGAAAAGCTTTAAGAGGAAAACTCTACCTCCAGAAGTGAAATGATCATTTTAAAAGATGGAGGCAGCACCTACAACTGGAAATTAGGTAGAAACTAAAAGGAGGAAAAATCTGTAATTTGGAGGGATGTTTTAAGGTTTACAGAAGCAAGTTTTCAAATTAAAATTAAACTAATTACAAATTTTTTACTAAGAGCAGATGAACTTTCAAAGAAAAATCTTGCAGTTTTAAGCATAGAGGACCAGCCTTTAGACCTGTATCAGTGCACCCCTGAAGTGAATGTCTAATTTTTAGGAAAATTGATAAATAATACTTCAATCTCAGCCAACCAAATCACACACAAAACTCCCTTTTCAAGACCTATCCTTCATAAAGTCTCCATGACTTTCTTAGACCTTCTGACAGGAGGTCTAATGAAATTTTCTTAAATCCTGTCTAAGTCATGTATGTGTGTAGATCAACATTTAGATGAACAATAATTTTACCTTTATATTTTCAGACAAAAATTTAATTATTTAACAATTTTAACAATTACACATAGATGACTCATGAAAACAGAGATATTAGATAAAGCTAGTGATTATTTTATTTTTCCTATTAAAAAAAAAACCCTAACAGTTAAAATTTTGTGTTAAATACACAGGAAACAATGAACATTTCATTGTATTCTGACCAACCCAGGCAGAGAAAAGTGTGACAAAATGTAATAATTTTGAAGACATATTTATTTTTGTTTTATCGCCAAATTAAAAATTAACTTCTTTAGCAAGATTTACTTGAGCTACATGAACAACAAATGAGTTAATTCGCATATTTTTAATAAAATATTTTGTTGAAGCACTTAATTTTTCCCAAGTCAAATAACTAGAGCTCTTTTATATATTTTGATAGAAAAATGTCATATACATATGACATATAGACAAAAAATTAAAGAAAAAACGCTGGAGGAACAAAAACAAAGACCTTGTATTTCTATAAAAATTTTAGATATGAGTAAAACAAAGTAATATAAATTCACTGGCTTAGAAGAACACAGTAGGACCTAAATCATACTTACGGCAAAATGCAACAAGGCTAAATGTTTTTAAGGTTAAATTTATGAAGCTAATTTTTTTTAGTTAAATTTTGTTTTTTGCCCTAATAAGTAATCTCATGAAGTCAGTGAACCAAATACTAGGTAAAGCAGTTTAAGTCAGTTACCAATATACTGGATTGGACAAAGAATAGTTAACTGTGAAAATGTGACTGAACTATGAGAGGAGGCCCAAAATAGGAGAATGATTCTAACAAGGTCTGTACAGTATTCTCTTGCTCTCAACCCTTCATAATTGAAGATAAGAGTGTTACTTGTATTTTTATTACAGAGAGGGTGTCATTTATATGGACATTTCATCCTTTTCCATTAAGAAACAGCACAAAGATGGAAGGGATTTTCTTTGTATCTGCTGTTTTCCACATGTCTTTATTTAGTATGCTAGAAAAGCTGAGGAGTTTGGGAAAAAGAAAGTTCAGCTTAGTGAAGAATAAAGAGAAGGAGATGTAGAAAGAGGAGGGAAAGTCTTTGAAGACAAACGAGTCTCAGCTACTTTTGAGATAGTATTTTTCAGCAAGGCTGTCTTTGAGTCTCGAATGTGTGTTTGGGCCCTTGAGACACCAATTGAGATAAGCATCCTATTTGGACTATATGATTTTACGTCTGTGACCTTTAGGTTAGTTTCAAGAAAAATAAACTGAATGACCATAATGTTTGAACATGTCACCAGCAGGAGTCCCATAAAGGGGGTAACTATTTTTGCATGTCTTTGAACTTTGAGAGCTCATTTGTAAATAAATATATCTAAGTGATTTGGTTTAATGCCAAATACACAAAAGTCAAATTAAAATCTATGTTTGCCATATGTTCATTGTGGCACTGTTTACAATAGCAAAGACCTGGAACTAACCCAAATGCCCATCAATGATAGACTGGACAAGGAAAATGTGACATATATACACTATGGAATACTATGCAGCTATAAAAAAACAATGAGTTTGTGTCCTTTGTAGGGACTTGGATGAATCTGGAGATCATCATTCTCAGCAAACTGACACAAGAACAGAAAATCAAACACCACATGTTCTCACTCACAGACAGGTGTTGAACAATGAGAACACATGGACACGGGGTGGGGAGCATCACACACTGGGAGGGACAGTGTAGGTAGGGAGGTTGGGGAGGTATAACTTGGGGAGAAATGCCAGATAACCGTGACAGGGGGATGAGGGCAGCAAACCACATTGCCATGTATGTATCTATGCAACAATTCTGCATGATCTGTACATGTACCCCAGAATCTAAAGTAAAATTATATATATATATAAAATATACATAATTATATATATATTATATACATATTTATATATTTATGTATATAATTATATATATAAATATATAATATATAATATATATAATATATATAATATATAATTATATATATAATATATAATTATATATATAATATATAATTATATATATATAAATATATATAATATAGGACATTATATATATTTATAGGACATCAGCCTTCTTTAACAAAAGGAAAACATATGCTTCTCAAACAGAGGATCTCAAAATCACTAAAGAAAAATTCCCCCTTAACCAGGTCTCAAAAGCAGGAAGGAGAACAACCCCTCCTAAACCGAAGATTTTATAACCATGAGGAAGAAAGACTCCTCCTAAGGAATTATGAGATAATACCAAAGTCAACAAAAAGGGGGGGAAAATGGGATTTTTTTAAAAATCAACTTTTATTTTAAGTGCCAGGATATATATGCAGGATGTGCAGGTTTGTTATATAGCTACTTGTGACATTAAGGACCTGAACTCAGCTGTGGATTAGGAAAATTTGAGTTTTATTCAAGAAAAACTCACTGGGAGGAAAACAGATGACCTACAGGAGTGGGGGGATCATGGGGTTCAAGTATGGTTACCTCACACTATATTTCCAGAAGCCACTGATCTCTCCCAGGTGACCCCACTTCTCATTCCATGGGTGTTAAAGTAAAAATAAAATATAGGGACAAATTTCTAAATAAAATGAGTTGAAAATCACAGAATTGCAGTTTAGGATACATACACAGAAGGGGTCTTCCATATGTTCAGAGAACAAAGAGAAGGCTGGGAGTTTAATTAGAGAAATGTTAGGTATTGTTTTGAATGAAGGTTCATTGACAATAGGGAAGCTTTTGGGAGCTGGTAAGCGCTGATTGGTGAGTGACAACAATAGGAAAATCCGGTTTTTCAGTCATAGTAGGTTGTTTCAGAGGTACAAAGTAAAACTAATCTTAGGGTTACAGCAGGCCATTTAACCTACTGAGATTGTGGAAAATTCATTTATTAGAGTTGATGCTATGTGCTGCCACTGTTTTTTGACCATAGCTCCCTTACCCTGATTTAGTTGCATATTGACCCAAATTGTATAATTAACTTTCCCACACCACTAATAATTTAGAAGGCTCGCATAGTTTATAAAGGTATGCACATAGAAACTATACTATTTGTCATGTAAAAACTACTTTTACAGTTGTTAGTACACATCTGGATATCAAAAGCTATTTTTAATGAGATATAACATTAAAGAAATGTCTATCTTATGATCAACTAATATATTGATATTAGAATATTTTGACTACATAATATTATAAATTAAAGTCTATTCTATAACAATATTTTTTAAAAGATTTAAATAATACAAATATCAAAGAAATTTTAGGAATGAGCATAGTGGTTACATGAGTACATACATTTATAAAAATCTCAGTAGCAATATGTGCACTTAAAATTTTTGCATTTTATGGTATATAAATCAAACTTTAATGTTTTTACCTTTTTTACTTTAATATTTTTAAAAGCAACTGAAGAGTCTTTGAGAAATTAAATGGATTATATTGCTAGTTTTGTTGGGATAAACATGTAATAATAACTCTCAGGAAAGAAAAATGGAGGGGAGCTATGTTAATACGATAAACAGTATCTACAGGTAGCCTGCAGCTTATATTATGCTTAATGGTAAATACTGCTTTCCCCTTAAGGTACAGAATGTAGCAAAGATGCCCATTCTGAAATTCTTATTCATAATAGTGCTGGAAAATCAATACAAAATACAAGGAAATAAAAGTTCTAAAGATGGAAAAAGAAGAAATAAAATGGTTATCAATTTCAGATGATGTGATTCTATGAAGAAAATCTCAGGGATTATCCAAATAAAAATGATAGAACTAATATTTTATATCCTGCAACCTTCAGTAAAGTTATCAGATATAAGATAAACAGACAGCATATTTAAACTTACTATCAATAAATACATGGACATCAATATTTAAATTATGGTGTCATTTACAATCACTGAACAAAAATTGAAATAATTATAAATCTAACAAACATGTACAGGGCATGTATATTGATAAATACAAAATCTTTTTTTCCTTGATGTCAGGAAGAGGCTAATCTTGCAACTAGGCGGGGTTAGTACTTGGCATCTATAATAAACCTTTCCCGAGGAGGCTTTGTGACAGATCCTCCATTATAATTATCTTATGTCTTGAGAAAACCACAAAAAATATTTTTAAATTCTAAAGATGTTTTAAAAAGGGAAACAGAATACTTCTCATATAAGATCATTATAATATACTCTCTGTCAATTAAAAAAAGTTATTTTCCTAGAAAATGACAGGCTAAGAGAGATTTGAGTCAAAGAATACGGTGTTAAGGTATAATTACAATTATCATGGTTTCTAATTATTAATTAATATAGTGTTACAGTGATATTTTAGGTTATTTCTCAGATTTTAAAAAAAATAAAATTAAATATTACTGAAAAATCTTATTTTAGCTTCATGAAATATCTGATGGGATACTGGTTTACATTTTAATACAAAATTTATCCAAATTATTCAATAGCATTTGCATTACAAATCAATTTTTCTTTCCTAATTCCCTCTAGGAACACTTTTTATGCTTTTTCATGGTGTTTGACTTCATAGGCTCTCCAGGCATATACAGGTCTAGAGTAGCATTGAGAGAGCCACAGTCAAGGAACTTTTAAATTATGTAAGGCATGATATTAATTTTCTCTCCCTAGAAAATTAAGGATAAGTGTCATAATTCTAGTGTAAAACAAAAGTAGGATTATTACATCTAAGACCAACATGTCTAAAGATTTCCATTTCAGAGAATGTGTGTAATACATATAATTGGTGATAAATATACTCTATTGACCTTTTTTTCTAAAATTATGAATATCTAAAATAAGAAAATTCCATGATTCCTTTTAGAATTTAATCATCTAGAACTGATTCTTAGTGATTAAACAGGTAGAAACTTCTCATACAGCTTATTCTTGCAACACGCTAAAAGTTTGAAATTAATAGCTATTGTTTTCTTTCAGAATCTTTGCTAATATTATTCAGTGTTGATTCTAAAATATCCATAAATTATATAACAGGAAAGGTTTATTCACCATGTGTAACCATTTGGGAAAGTACTTTATGGCTTAATGATTCTTAATTATAATGTTCATAAACTTTCTAGTAGGCTATTTGAATAAATTCTAGATTTTATATGCCAAACTATTTACAACACAAATCAATAATCATCTAGCTTTATGTCCATGAAATAGATCAGTGATTTTTGAGATATGACTTCATATATTATCCAAAAGCCACAAATCCTTTTATTAAAATTATACTTTTTTAGTAAATGCATGAAATATTGAACACACAAAATATACAAAATATAAAAATAAAATGACATTTATTTTTAGTCAAACAGCATTAAAAGTGTTAATACAATATTATATGAAATATAAATGCTTATTTAACAATTCCAAACATGGTGGTCTCAGGTCCCTTTCAAACTCCTCAGTGTTATTGAAGATTCCGAAGACCTTTTGCTTATGGAAGGTTATACCTTTAATATAATAAATATATTATATTACTAACTCAAAAAATAAAATAAAATTCATGAGAGGAGCAAAGAACACAAACTTTAAATTTCACTACTTTTAATATGATAATAGATATGATATTTATTATATTAAAAATTACAACAGAAAATTTATATTTATTTATTGGTATGTTGACAAATAACAATAGTAAACCCAGTACATACTAACCTATATAACCTATTTTACAAAAAAATATATTTCTCAAAATTATTTACTCAGAAGAATGTTGTTTTTCAGTTTGCAGTTCTCTTTAATGTGTGGCTTAGTAGATGACACATTTGCTTCTGTTGCAATATGATGCTTTGGTTGAAGTATGTAAAGAAAGTCTGGCCCCACACAGATATGCAGTCGGAAAAGGAAGGAATAGTTTTCAGATAATTGTTGATATTCTGTGATGCTACAGCAAAACACTCGTTGACAAGTGGTAATTTTTAAAAGTTTTTTTCAATGTGATATAAGTTCTGTCATTAAATATTTTCTAGTGAGTTTTAGTAAAATCCATTGGTCTGTCTTCCTCTTCAGCTAGATCCATTGCATACTCATGATTTTGTAACTCTATTCAATGGTAATTTTGAAAATATCGGTGTTCTGAGTCATGCAGAATTTCCACATTTTAACAAATTCTATTATATAATATCAAAATCACGTGCTGATATCATCAAAAGGCTCATTTGGAAAGTCTTTTAATTCTGGGAGTCTAACGAGGACCTGATAAAGAATAAATATTTTTCAAAATTCTAGTTTTTGCTTAAAAGTTTGAATTTTATCTTCATCAACAAATACTGTCACTTTTTGACTTCAAAGGGAAAAGCTTTCTTTATTTCTTGAGAAAATGTCTAATAAGATCCCAAGTCTGAATAATCATATTTTGTCAGTTTTTCTTTAAAGTAGAAAATGTTTTCCATCAAAGAAATGGTGAGTTTAGGTTTCAACTCAATCACACAAGTGCTTTTACACCAACCAACCAATGTACTAAAGCAGGAATGCTTTGTGAATATCTCATACTTGTCATTAAAAAACAGATGTAATCAGAGGTCAAGATATAATGAAATCAGTAACTTTTACTGCACCATGAAGGACAGTCTAAAGAGAACCTCTTCGTCTTGCAAGATCATAACAGTGAAGAATATAACGGCTACTAGTACAGTTTTGTGCTTGTGCCTTTGATATTGCCAACATTACTTTTGCACCATCCCTGCAAATGCCAACCCAACTAAGAGATGAATGTGTTCTTACTACCACTATAAAAATAATTTTGACCTCACAAATTCCTTAAAATTGTCATAGGCCCCAGGAATCTATGGACCACACTTTGAGTACAGTAAGCTAGATTATCCTAAAGGTATTGTTAATAATTTTAGAGAAGGTTATTAACTCAAAAAAATAATAAAATAAAATTAATGGGGAGAACAAAGAACACAAACTTTAAATTTCACTACTTTTAATATGTGCTGAATATTATTCTTTGCCCTTATAGACTTGTCCTCTCCTTTCTCCTCCCTGTGATTCAAGAGGCTCATCGCCAGGGTTTGTGCCACGAGTTTCTTGGCTCATTGGCTTCCAGTGGATTTGGCCAATAGGAACACTGGCAAGAAGTCAGGGCAGAGGATTAAAACATCAGGGTGTTTATTCTGTCACTCTCCTTCTGCCAGACAGGAGTTTGACATCTATTGCATTTATCTATCTGAGGTCACATCTCCCATCATGGCTATAAGTCAGGGTTAGGAGAAATAATACCTCTTAGTAATATTACTTTTTTATGTTTCACCTTATCTAGCTAGTCTTAGGAGCATTGAAACATTTGGTGATTTTCTTTTCATTATTCTTTCTTCAGTTACCCTTTGGAGTGTACTACCTGCTCCCAACAGGATACATATTTATAACAATAAACCAAAATATTTTTTCAGTTGGCTAGTGCATGGGATAGCTCGGTTAAATACATAATGGTGATTAACTGAGTATTAACTTGTGGTAGCACATCCAAACCAATGAGTTAACATTTTCAAGTATTTGCAATTTAATCATATGTGTATTTCATTAATCACATTAAAATGTCTACTTTGGGATTTATAAAGTACTCCATCAGATTCCAGTATCTAATGTCAGTCTTTTGAATGTTCAGTATCATAAGGAATATAATTGAATATGTACATATATAGTATAATATTGTATATATAGACCCTGCTATCTTTGTGCTGACTGACTATCATGGCTCAAAAGTTGCTCTATTTAAAAAAAATTCATTGATCTTACTTTAACAGAAATATATGATTACATATATTTGTATCTATTGAGGTAAAGGGATATAAGAACAAATAGGAGAGGAAAAAATTCAGGGTAAAGGAGCCACATGTGTAAACAATTAAAACTAATACATTGGGACTGTGGCTTCAGTTGCACAAGGGCTTGGGAGAGCAAACACTGGAACAGCAGATTCTGCTAAGACTATGGGATTATTAAAATGGACCCCAAATGATGATTGGAATTTTAATAGGTGAACAAAGGAGTGAGGAGAAGGTGAACATTCTAGGCAAAGGGAGCATCATGAATAATATAATGGTATTATGCAAGATATTAAATTTAATTCTTTTACTGTTTGCCCTGAGAATCGATGTCAGTGGTGCTTGCCTGTACAGCATTTGCTCTGAGATAATTTCGTCACAAAATATCTTGTTTTTATTATTATTTATTTTTACATTGCTCTAGGATATCAACTTCGAAATCAAAAGACATCATTCTATTTATAGCATTCTGGTTTTTGTATTTACAAAATACAGTAATTCTTTTTTAAATTCATCAACAGAAATTTATTTTTTTACAGTTTTATAGGCTCAGAAGTCTAAGATCAAGGCAGCAGGAGATTAGATGTCTGGTGAGGGCTTGCTCTTCTCTTGAGTGCACAGCTCAAGCAGCCTTAACCTCCTAGGCTCAAACTCACGCAGCCTTGACCTCCTATGCTCACCCGATTCTCCCACCTCAGCAGCCTCAACAGTTATAACTACTGACACACACCACCATGTCCAGCTAACCAATAGCGACCAAGCTGGGAATCAAGAACTAAACTTCTTTTATAACGGCTGCCACTGTGAAAAATTAAATACTTAGAAATATACCTAACCAAGGAGGCAAAATACCTCTACAAGGAAAACAACAAAACACTGCTGAAAGAAATTGTAGATGACACAAACAAATTGAAACACATACCATGCTCATGGATGGGTAGAATCAGTATTGTGAAAATGATCATACTGCCAAAAGCAATTTAAAAATTCAACGCAGTTGCCGTCAAAATACTACCACTGTTCTTCACAAAATTAGGAAAATAAATCCTGAAATTCATATGGAACCAAAAAGTAGCCTGCATAGCCAAAGCAAGACTAAATAAAAAGAACAAAGTTGGAGGCATCATCACATTATTTGATTTAAAATGACACTGTAAGGCCATAGTCACCCAAACAGTATAGTACTAGCATAAGCATAGGCACATCGACCAATGGAACCAAATAGAGAACCCAGAAATAAACCCACATACTTAGAGCCACCTGATCTTGGACAAAGCAAACAAAAACATGAAGTTGGGAAAGGACATCCTATTCAACAAATGATGCGGAGCTGGGGTTATTGGCAAACCACATGTAGAAGAATCAAAATGGATCCTCATATCTCATCTTATATAAAATCAACTCTAGATCGATCAAGGACTTAAATCTAAGACCTACAACTATATAAATTAAAGAAGATACTATCAGAAAAACTCATCTAGACATTGGCTTTGGCAAGGAATTAATGACAACCCAAAAGCAAATGCATGAAAAACAAAGATAAATAGCTAGGACTTAATTAAACTAAAGAGCTTTGCATGGCAAAATATAATAATTTTTGATCAATGAAAATATCAAATCCTAGAAAATGTAGCATTACTACAGGTGATATTAACATCATTCTCAAACAGTTCTTTGCTGAATATTCATTGGATGAATCCAGTTTTTCCAAAACACAATTCAGATGATTCAGACAATTCTGATGATAGTTCTGCTTAGAAATAATTCCTAGAACAGTGTTGATATTTTATTTTCACATTGAAAGTCAGTCAGATTTGCTTCAGCCTCAGAGATGGTGTTCATGTAAAATCAAATGCTTGCTGGCGACAAGCTACACATTTTTTTTTCTAAATGGGGAAAAGATTAAGTGAATTTCTCATTTAAAAAACTAGATACAATAGTTGAAGATCATAATGGAAAATTAGTTTGGGGCTTTGGTCAACTCGTTTGTAAGTTATATTTCTATTTGTCCTTAAGGTGAAGTTTTCCAAATATCTCAGCACAGTAGAGTTGATGATTAACCTAGTTTTAGTTCTTACCAAAATGACTGCAATAAACAATTCTCTGTGGTGGCTCACACTGAAAGGCAATGTGTCTTAATTATCTGTATATCACAAATACCTGGAACGGAGTGGACACTTAATCACTACAAATGTTAAATGGACAAGTAATAAAACAATTCTATTGTTTAAATGTTTCTGTTTAGATTCCAAGCAAACTTTGGGCAGCTACATTTTTTTTTTTAATTTGCAGTGGCTTAATTTTTTTGCAGGTGCTTAATTCCAAGTAGCATTTTCCAATAAAATAGTAATACTTTTTATTTATTGAATACTAATTGTAATCAGAATAATTGCAATTTATTTTTCATACATGTAACATGCTTTGTGAAATTCCTTTATTTAAACTTGAGGAAAACTATATATTTTTGTTTTTTGCTTTTCATTTTTAAGTTTGAGAACCACTGTTTTATTTTTATTTTTTTTATTTCATAGGTTATTGGAGAACAGGTGGTATTTGGTTAGATGAGTAAGTACTTCAGTGGTGATTTGTGAGGTTTTGGTGCACCTATCACCAAAGCAGTATACACTGCATCCAATTTATAGTCTTTTATTCCTTTCCCTCTTTCCACCTTTTCCTCTTTAGGCCCCAAAGTCCATTATGTCATTCTTAGATCTTTGCATCCTCATAGCTTAGCCCCTGTTTATGAGTGAGAAGATAGATTGTTAGGATTTCCATTCCTGAGTTGCATCACTTAGAATTATGGTATCCAGTCTCATCCAGATCACTGCAAATGCAATTAATTCATTCCTTTTTATGGCTGAGTAGTATTCCATCATATGTATATACCACAGTTTCTTTATCCATTCATTGATTGATGGGCATTTGGGTTGATTCCATATTTTTGTAATTGTGAATTGTGCTGTTATAAACATGTGTGTGCAAGTATCTTTTTTTTTATGTATAATGACTTCTTTTCCTCTGGGTAAATACCCAGTAGTGGGATTGCTAGATCAAATGGGTAGTTCTATTTTGAGTATTTTAAAGGATCTTCACAGTGTTTTCCATAAAGGCTGTTCTAGTTTACATTCCCACCAGCAGAGTAGAAGTGTTCCTTGTTCACCACATCCACACCAACATCTATTTTTTAATTATTATTATTATAGCCATTTTTGCAAGAGTAAGGTGATATCACATTGTGGTTTTGATTTTCATTCCCCTGATCATTAGTGATGTTGAGCATTTTTTCATGTTTGTTGGCCATTGGTATATCTTCTTTTAAGAATTGTCTATTCATGTCATTAGCCCACTTTCTGATGGGATTGTTTGTTTTCTTCTTGCTAATTTGGTTGAGTTGGTTGTAGATTCCGGATATTAATCTGTTGTCAGATGTATTTATTGTGAATATTTTCACCCCCACTGTGGGTTGTCTGTTTACTGTACTGACTGTTCTTTTTGCCATACAAAAGCTCTTCAGTTTAATTAAGTCCCAGCTATTTATCTTTGTTTTTCTTGCATTTGCTTTTGGGTTCTTGGTCATGGAATCCTAGCCTCAGCCAATGTCTAGAAGAGCTTTTCTGATGTTCTCTTCTAGAATTTTTAATGTTTCTTAGATTTAAGTCCTTGATCCATCTTGGGTTGATTTTTATATAAGGCGAGAGATGAGGATTCATTTTCATTCTTCTACACGTGGTTTGACAATTATTCCAGCACCATGTGTGGAATAGGATGCCCTTTCTCGACTTCATGTTTTTGTTTGCTCCAAGATCAGTTGGCTGTATGTATTTGGATTTATTTCCGGGTTCTTCATTCTGTTCCGTTGGTCTGTGTGCCTATTTTTATGCCAGTACCATGCTGTTTGAGTAACTAAGACCTTATAGTATCATTTGAAATCATATAATATTATCCCTCCAGCTTTGCTCTTTTTGTTTCATCTTGCTTTGGCTATGCAGGCTCTTTTTTGATTCCATATGATATTTAGGATTGTTTTTTTCTAATTCTGTGAAGAATGGTGGTGGTATTTTGATGGCAATTGCATTGAATTTTTAGATTGCTTTTGTCAGTGTGGTCATTTTCACAATATTGATTCACAATATGGATATACCATACCATATCCATGTCCATGGTATGTGTTTCAATTTGTTTGTGTCATCTGTGATTTCTTTCAGCGGTGTTTTGTTGTTTTCCTTGTAGAGGTCTTTCACCTCCTTTGTTAGGTATATTCCTAAGTATTTTATTTATTTTTTATGTTTGATTTGATTCTCAGCTTGGTCACTATTGGTGTACAGAAGAGCTGCTAATTTGTGTACATTAATTTTGTATCCAGAAACTTTACTGAATTCTTTTATCAGTTCCAAGAGCTTTCTGAAGGAGTTTTTGGGGTTTTCTAGATAAATGGTCATATCATAAGCAAACAGCAACAGTTTGACTTTCTCTTTACTGATTTGGATGTCCTTTATTTCTTTCTCTTGTCTGATTGCTCTGGCTAGAACTTCCAGTATTATGTTGAAGAGGAGTGGTGAGAGTGGGCATCCTTGTGTTGTTCCAGTTCCCAGAGGGAATGCTTTCAACTTTTCCCCATTCAGTATTATGCTGACTGTGGGTTTGTTACAGATGGCTTTTATTACATTGAGATATGACTCTTGTATGCAGATTTTGCTGAGAGTTTTAATCATAAAGGGATGCTGGATTTTGTTGAATGCTTTTTCTGCATCTGTTGAGATGATCATGTGATATTTTGTTTTTGATTCTGTTTATGTGGTGTATTACATTTATTATGTGGTGCAACTGTTGAGATGATCATGTGGTGTTTTGGTTTTTGATTCTGTTTATGTGGTGTATTACATTTATTGACTTGCATATGTTAAACCATCACTGCATCCCTGGCAAGAAATCCACTTAATTATTTTGAATTATCTTTTTAATAGATTGTTGGATTTGGTTAGCTAGTATTTTGTAAATGATGTTAGCATCAGTGTTCAGCAGGGATATCATTTTGTAGTTTTCTTTTTTGGTTATGTCCTTTCCTGCTTTTGGTATTAAGGTGATACTGGCTTCATAGAATGATTTAGGGAGGGTTCCTTCTTTCTCTATCTTGTGAATTAGTGTCGATGGAATTGGTACCAATTATTCTTTGAATGTTTGATAGAATTCTGCTGCAAATCTGTCTGGTTCTGAAGACCATTAACAAGGTTAACCAAGAAAAGAAGAAAGAAAATCTAAAGAAGTTCAATTAGAAATGAAATGGGAACATTACAGCGGATAGCATAGAAATACAAAAGATCATTCAAGGCTACTATGAACACCTTCATGTGCACAAATTAGAAAAGCTAGAGGAGATGGATAAATTCCTGGAAAGATACAACCTTCCTAGCTAATATCAGGAATTAGATACCCTGAACAGACCAATAACATGCAGCAAGATTGAAATGGTAATAAATAAATCATCAACAAAAAAGTCAAGGAAAACTATGTTTACAAAAGGTAAATCAACTTGTCGAGATCACACATCTATCATATGATAGAACCCTGTTTTCTCCTCTTCTTCTAAGGACACTAGTCACGCCAGTCATTGGGTTCAGAGCCTACTCCAAATCCAGTGTGATCTCATCTCAAAATCTTTGACTTAGTTACATCTGTAAATAAGATATTTACAAATAAGGTTATATTCACAAGTTGTGGGTGGACATGTCTTTGGAAGCTACTCTTTAACTGACTAAATGGCCTTAAAAATCCTATGTGATATGGTTGACTCTTACCTATTCTTCTCTCACTCTCTTTTTGCCCTAGCCTTGCTGCTGGGCTCCTCCTATTTCAGTAATATATCATGTAAGTGTTGACATTTGGGACTTTGCCGTGGCTACTGCCTGGAACATTCTGCTGATAGCCCAGGCTTTATGCTTTCACTTCCTTCAAGTCTTTGCTCAAACCTCACTTACTACCCTGACAATCCTCCTCAAACCCCAGCCTCACCTCCAGCATTGTCAATTCCTTTTAACAGAACCTATGCTACATTTTTATCTTCCATAACACCTATTGCCTTCTAAAATACTATTAAGTCTTCATTGTATTTGTGTTTTACTATATGTATTAGCCTACAAGGTTGTAGACTGCAAAGGAACAGAGATCTGACTGTAATGTTTCGTAACATATTTTAAGACAGCAAGTTTCTTCAATGCCAAGTTTGTGTAATGTGCTAGGATCTTCTTAACACCTTTTCCAGTAATGAAATAAATCAGCTATTTTGGAAATAAAATACCTCTTCCCTAATCTGATTTACTAAACTACACTAAAACAAATGCTGTATTTCTATACTAAATGACAAATAATTTATTAGAACCATAAAAGCAAGTGGTGAGCTTGTGAAAATTATTTTGAATGAACACGTAGAATCTTGAAATCTTAATGTGAACTTATATTCAAGTGCAGGAAATCAATAAGCGAAAGTGCAGCTAGTGACCTCTTCAATGAACATTCTCTATGTATGAACTACCAGACCCTTGTTAAAGACATGAGCATCCATGCATTTCCAAATAAATCAGTTGGTCTGATGCACGTAATTTATTCTGCTGAATTTCAAAGCTGAACATAGTATTTCTTTGTGAATCTATTTTCTGAAGCTCAAAGTAAACATTCAGGGATCAGAGAAACAATTTTAAATAAAATAGTGAATAATATAATGGTCATAATCAATTGTTAGTAAAATTATATTGCATACATAGAACTCTTTAATTTCTTTCCACATTTAAAAATAATATACTACCACAATTAGGTACAAAATATAATTACTATGAATTTTGGCTTGTCTATATATCTGATGGAAAAAAATGTAATAAGAAAAGTAATATAGATCAATCAAACTCCTTTCATCCCCTCTGAGTTGAAAACCAATTGAAAAATATGTACTACTGAAGTCAGAATGATGATAAAAATATATAGATATATGAACTTTTATTATATTAATATATTTACCTTACATATTGTATAGGTTTATATAAGAATAGTATATATAACATATATTATTTAGGTACTTATATACATATAAACATATATACATATATGTATATATGTGTATATATACAGTCATTTTTCAGTATCTGTGGGGATTGATTCCAGGACTCCTGCAGACAGGAAAATCTGCAAATGCTCAAACCCCTAATATAAAATGGCATAGTATTTGCATATAATGTAGATGCATCCTCCCCTATACTTTAAATCATTTCTAGATAACTTATAATAACTAATAGAATGTAAGTGCTATGTAAATGGTTGTTGGACTGTTTTTTAATGCATTGTTTTTATTTTCTTTTAAGAATATTTTCATCCATGGTTGGTTGAATCTGCAGAATCCATGAGTACGTAGGGCCAGCTGTGTAGCTAATTACTGTTTAAATTGAATTACTGTCATGTGGCCAGGTTCAGCCTTATTTAATTTGCCTTTTTGTTTAGTCTTTGTAATAGTTATCTGCTAATAGAGAGATTGCCAAGCAGATAGCTTTCTGGCTAGCTGCTAGAAGCAATTACTTCCTAATTCCTATAAAGCCCTCATAGTAACAACAAGGAAAGATGAGCCTCAAGAGATGGAGGTGTTTAATGGGGATGAAGTTACCACACAAAGATTCTAATCTCTGGGGGAGAAGAGTAAATGTTCCTCATGGAAACACAATGAGCGGGGAGCAGGAAACCCCTTAAAATATACCAGGAGGAAGAGAAAAATCTCTGTGGTTCTTTGGGGTATGATCTAAAATATTCAAAGAACTTACCTGGTCCAAAATGGCTTCACACTTTTTCTTTTCTTTTCTTTCTTTTCTTAAGTCCCAGGGCACATGTTCAGGTTTGCTACATAAGTAAATTTGTGTCATGGGGGTTTGTTGTATAGCTTATTTCACCATCCAGGAATTAAACCTGGTACTCATTAGTTATTTTTCATGATCCTCTTTCTCCTATATTAGGCAACTTCCTTTGGCAAAGAGAATTTAGTGTTCGCATTGCTTCTACTTGAATGGGCACATTAAACTGTATTTTATTCATTCATTCACTCATTCTTTAATTCAATGTTATTGGGCTGCAACCAGACTACTGAGCCAGGACTCCCAAAACAAATAATAATCAGCTTTCAAGTGACTGTCCAGTAAAATATTAATAATAAATAATAACAATTTTGAAATGAGTTCTTAGAAACAACCAAAAACTTTGATCTTAGACATTTTTTCCATTCTTCTATGATTCATTCAACCCCTTCAGGATATGTTTATAATCTTTGCCACTCACTTTAAGCCATTTATTTTAGTAAAACACCTTGTACCTTTTTCTTGACATACACTTTTTACTTCTTCCAGTTTCCTGCTGTGAGAGTATAAGGCTCTTTATCCTTTCTTCTGACATTTCACTCAGAGTCCAGTTTACATTAATTATTCATTTTGTGGCTCTTGTTTCAGCTTAGCAGCATACTGAAGTTTTCCTGAATTAAACTAAAGAAAAAATAATAAACAAAACTTCTCCCTCAGGCTTATGATCACTTTAATCTCTGTTGTCATTTCTCTCCTTTTCATAACTGAAACTTTTATGTCTTTTCTGCTTGCTGTATTTCTCTATCTCTCTGCTTCTTCAGATATATGCATTGACTTTCACTACCAATATCATAATACATTTCTTTTATGAAGATTTCTATTAACCAAATTGGTGGGGAAGAAAATTCCCTCACTATCCTATTTAAAAAAAGAAAGAAAGTGAAGCAAGTGAAGCATCTAGAATAGTTTGAAATGAGAAGCTAAGCCAGCCATATGGAAAAAAATATATCTATTTCCTGCTTGCTTCCTACACTCTGGCAAATATTCCTAATCATCCTCCCTATTTTACTTTATAGCACTTATTACTATCTGATGTACCACAGATTTTATTTCTTAGCCTTGTATAATATGCCTCCATTTACTGGAAATTAAGCTCCACAGAAAATAGATTTGCTTCTTGTCCAAGATAAATTTCCATTCTTTTCTCCAGAATAGTACCTGGAATATACTAGACACTCAAAAAACATTTGTTGAATGAACAAATAATGAGTCTTACTAGAAAAAAATGAATTCTTGTATGGATTAAATTTCAATTATTGTTAATCATACATAGGTACATAAATGCTTTAAAATTGCTAATCTATGGATTAATTTGACTTCTTTATCTGCCTTCTCCATTTTTCCTTCATTTCCCTGAAACTTCTTTAGTAAATGATCATTATTAGCAATATCTTTTTTTATTTTGTTATTACTTGGTCCTTACTCTTCATTTAATTCACACTGACATTTTATTAGCTTAGTTATAGTCTCTACCACTTTTACTACTTCTTAAATTATAGAGGAGTTAATAAATATAACTAAAAACTAAGAAACGTGTAGCAAAATCGTATAAATAAAATAAGTTTAAATCTGCAAATAAAAGCATGATTTGCAATACATTTGTAAGATGTACTTTTCTTATTTATTTATTTATTTATTTTTTGAGAGGGAGTCTCACACTGTCACCCAGGCTGGAGTGCAGTGGTGCAATCTTGGCTCGCTGCACACTCCACCTTGTGGGCTCAAGAAATTTTCCTGCCTCAGCTTCCCAAAGTAACTGGGAATACAGGTGCCTGCCACCAAGCCTGGCTAATTTTTTATTTTTGTATTTTTAGTAGAGACAGGGTTTCACCATGTTGGCCAGAGTGGTCTCGAACTCCTGACCTCAAATGATCTACCTGCCTCGGTCTCCCAAAATGCTTGGATTACAAGTGTGAGCCACTGCGCTCAACCAAGATGTGCGTTTTGAACTGTTTCACATCATAGCACACATAAAAATGGTATTGGGATTATATTACCTGTCAAACAAGGATGATCAGAAGATGATACTCTCAGCTGGTAGTGACAGACTGTAACTGACCGTCCATCATGAAGACAGAGGAATCAGTTTTTGGGCATCCTGTGCTATTCATGAAACCCTGGAGTGCTTTACTTCACTGTTTGGAAAGACCTGGCTAATACTATCGCTGAACAAAGAGTGTTTATAAATCAATTAGAAAAAAAGATAAATAACAAAATTTGAAAATGGAATAAAAATATAGAAAGACAAGCTAACAGAAAATATATTTCAAGCTCAGTAATAATTAAAATTATGAGAACTTAAATAATATTTATGCATTTTTCTCAATGACACTGGTAAATATTTCGGAAATGTATTTACCAAGTATGAGTGGCTAAACTGATAATCCATATTAATACTAAAATTTCTCATTTCTTATATCAGCCATTCAAATCAGCTGGGAAATCGGTCCTTGTCAATATCAGAATAATGTACAAAGATAAATTTAGGAGGAGTTAGCAAATATTTGAAAAGCTTATTGTCTTTCATAGTATTAGAATACTATAATGTGATGTTGATTAGTAAACATTTGGAAATGATTCAGGTACTCATTAACAGATAATTGGTTAAATGATATAAGAAAATAATGTCATATGTGTAACATATGCACTGACATGTAAAATGCCAACGTATTCTGCTAAGTAAAAAGTATATGAATTATAGATGATATAATACTTCTAGACATAGAATGTACATTATGATACCATACAGGATATAGTACATATATACACATGCACATACATATTTGTGTGTATTTTGCAATATATACACACAGAGAAAAACTAACTGTAATAATGGGGTTGAGAAGATGGAGTTCTTTTGATAGGATATTTAATTTTTAATTAGCATATAGATGGAAGACCCAATGTTTATGTAGTGTTACTGTCAATCACTCCTTTAAAAGCTTTGCATCTATTGTCTCTCTTAATCCATAATATTTGAGTATTGTACAAGTATGACCTTCATTATTATAATGAGAAAAACTAATTTTGGTTCCAAACATTGTATAGAAGCCTGTTCATAAACTAATGATAGTGTCTTCTACTACTGTAATTCTTCTCTCTCCCTCCTTACACTTTGCAACAGATTTTAGTGAACTTTGTAGTGAGCTTTATTGTTTCATACATGATTGACTTTAAAATTTCCCACTGAATGAATTTTCTATCAGCAGACTCATTGATCTTTTACCTATTCCTGAAGATCTATCTAAATTATTTTGTGTTTTGAAGCTTTCAATTACTCCTTTTCCTCAATAATAACTCATATCCTCTCTCTACTATCATTAATCCTATAATTCTTCTTTTTTGCATTTATTATACTTTAATGATTCATCAGTTACTTGAATATGTTTGATACTTAGCAGGGAGAAAGGAAGGAAGAAAGGGAAAAAAGGAAAAATGGCAGAGAAGGAAGGAAGGGGGAAGAATGAGAGAGGAAATAAAGGAGGGAGAAAGAGGGTTAAAAATGAAGGAAAGAAAGAAAAGAGAGCTAGAAGAAAGAAAGGAAGGAATAAAGGACAGAAAAAAATTAAGAGAAGCAAAATGAAATATTAATTATAGGCCAGGCGTGGTGGCTCACACGTGTAATCCCAGCACTTTGAGAGGCTCAGGCAGGCAGATCACCTGAAGTCAGGAGTTCAAAACCAGCCTGACCAATATGAAGAAACCCTATCTTTACTACAAACAAAAAATTAGCCAGGCATGGTACATGCCTTTTAATCCCAGCTACTTGGGAGGCTTAGGCAGGAGAATGTCTTGAACCCAGGAGGCAGAGGTTATGGTGAGCCCAGATCGTGCCATTGCACTCCACTCTGCCTGTCAAGAGCGAAACTCCATCTAAAAAAAAAAAGAAAAATTATATATATTATAGCTATGAATTTATTGCAAAAATTATTTTTTAATGGATAGGGCATTTAAAATATTAAGTGGGATATGGTTTATAGTTAGAAAAATTCTGGAATACACGACACTGCCAAGAAAGAAAAGGTTTACATATGAACACCCATGGGTTCAAAACAAATGGTGGAAGTTAGTAGTGTTTTTGTGTTTGTTGTTGTTATGTTTTGTCTTTAAGACAGGGTCTCCCACGGTTGCCCAGGCTGGAGTGCAGTGGTGTGAGCATGGCTCACTGCAGCCTTGTCTTGCTGAGTTTAAACCATCCTCCCTCCTCAGTCTTTGAAGTGGCTGGGACTAAAGGTGTACGCCACCATGCCTGGCTAACTTTCAACATTTTTCAGAGAGACAAGGTTTCATTATTTTGCCCAGGCTGATCTCAGATTTCTGAGCTCAAGCGATCTTCCTTCCTTTTCCTTCCGATGTGCTTTTTTAAGTACTAAAAAATCTGGGGTAACAAAAGCAAGCCTTCTGTACTTCCAAATTATTCTAGACTTGTCCTAAAAACTATGCTAGCTCATCTACATCTCCCCACAGGTTTTCTTTATTCAGCAAATCTACTAAGCTAGGCTGCTTTTCCTAGAGCATTCTTTTTTATACAAGGCATCATGTTACAGTAGGCAGAAAAATAGTTCAACATAAATGTGAGTTTTCTTTACAGTTTCCAATTACTAAATTTCACCAATGAGTGCATGAGGCATCTGTGGAACATTTGAAGCAGAAATTTGAAATGAGATTTTCACTGTTTGAATTAAGTAGTCTAAAATTGTCTCCAAGGCAACTTCCATGAAGGCAAGTCACAGAACCTAGTCAAGTCTTGTCTATCAAATCAGCAAAGTAAATATATGTACTAGTAAATATATTTGTATAGTCAACATAAAATATCCTAACAGATTCTACTTTTCAAACAAGGAATGAGATTTTTCTTATTGCTATAACTTCAATAGTTATTCTGTGAATATTAGTTTTATTTAATCTAGTATTTCTGGATAAAATGTATTTAATTAATTTTTTTAATCTAGTATTTCTGGATAAATCTCCTATTACTTTGCTCATATTTTGGATTATATTCTCATGGGAGATTTTTAGATAGATTTGTGTTTTCTCATTTCTGAAATTTTGAATGAACCCACTATTAAAACCAAGTTTGTTTTAAGACTGCATTTGTTTAGATATCAAGGAACTTTGAGTATTAAAAATAAATTAAATTAAATCCATATAAGTTGCATATATTGGAGACTTCACTAATATCAAAAAGTCTTGTTTTGCTTTATTAAGGCATGACTAAAATTTTCTTTGTTAAAATCCAAATAAAGACTTGGCCTCTAAATTTCCCACTGACATTCTTTAAATGAGTCATTGCAGGATTCTGAATCCAAAATAAAAATTTTCCTCTTTAAATTATTTTTCCTTTAGATTTTAAAATTTAACATATATTTTATTGACTCCTAGTATATATCAAGCCCTATTTTGAGCTTTTGGGATTAATTACCCAAGATAGACAAGATAGCGCTTGGGATGAATTAAACCAGATGATTACACAAGGCAAGGTTTGTACTTACATCCTAATTTTTAGGAGTCATTATGTTGAAGTCTCAGCAGAGTAAACCACATCTATGGTTCTATATGAGTAAACTTCTTATTTTTCTTGGTATTCCACCATAGGTTCATTGTGTCCTTGTCTTACATGATGCAGATGACTTAGGTAGATATGACATGTCCAGGAATTTCAAATGTGGACACTGGAATAAGAATATCTTGGAGTTGTCATGGAGATCACAACATTGAATTTGCTGTGGGATTCCAAGACCTAGTACTTACATGCACTAATCAGTGAATATATCATGCATTTTACAAAAACAGTGACTCTTCTGAATGGGAAATTCTAGCAGAATTTTAGAAAATGTTACACATTGCCTCATATTGTTTTATAGGATAAAGAGAAGAAAGACTGAAGGAAGAATAAATACGTTCATTTAAAAAGAGAATATGTGACAGAAGAAGGAAAGAAAACATGAGACCAATAGCCCCTTGCCTTTTTGGTGTTTATCACACAATTCCATGTACAAGAATCTTAGACTAGTCATATGAAGGCCTTCTGACATAATCGTCTCACAATTTTGTTGAGATATATTTTGATTTTAACTTTATGGGGAAAGAATGGAAAAATCACATTTCAGAATAGTTTACAATAATCTCATTATCTTTAAAGCATCTTTATTTCAAAGTCTTTAAAGTACTATGCAAATATCTTTGGAAATAGTGTGATCAATCCTTAAGATGTATTGTAAAGTGGAAAAAATTATCAAGAACATCTACAGGCCATTTCCTTAAGTCTGGAAAGAACTGCATACAAATATAAAGCAACTACTGCCTTCTTCTAATACAGTTAATATCAAATGCCAAAATATTTTAACAAAGATAAAAGGAGGAAGGAAACATATTAAGTGGAGGAAGAAGTGATACTGTAATGAGCTTGCACAAACATACTTACCTAGGAACCTGGGAAGAAGTTTGCACTTGTTACTGACTGGTGGTCTCATCACAGCTGGTTTCTGTGTTATTTCTCCAGGTTGTTTTTTTTTTTTTTTTTTCTGAGCAGGACCTTATGTCTCTGTGCTGTGCAAACAAATTCCTGAGGTCAGAACTTCAGAGCTCTGGATCATTTGGGTATCTGTTGGGGAACTGAAGGAGGAAAAAAGAATGTATTAAAGATGATAAGAAAAATACTGAAAGTTTTGGAGCACCTGGGCAATATACAGCAAATATAGAATACAATACTAAACAACATTAAAATCAAAATAAAAACTGAATAAATATCCACACCAAAAGCTGAGATTATAAGAGTTGAGATGCCAGCAAAGATTTTGTTGCAAATGGCAATGGGACAATTGCGAATAGCAACAATCAGTAATGGTTATAAGCTGTTTTTTTGAAGTAAGATATAAAACGTGGCTGCAAAGATTCATTTCTCTTTTGTTTTATATTAGTCTTCTTTAGGAGAACCATAAAAATGAAAAAAAGTGAAAAGACTGAGAAAATGGGAAAGTCAAATTACTGGATAATATAGGGCAAAAAAGCAGATAGAATTACTATAGGACAAGAACCATAACCTTTCAATGCAGTTTAACAGTACAGATTATAACATAACAACATAATGCAATAAATAGAATGAGATTAATATAGTCTGTACAGTGGAGATACCAGAAAAGATTGTTAACAGAAAATGAAGAAAATATACTTCCAACAAATCACATTTGGTGCTCAGCCCAAGGAATTGTGAAGTAGAAAATAAACCATTGTTCTTTAGTGACACTGGGGATGAGAAAGCTACATGCTTTCTCATCGCTGTAGAAACAAATGCTAATAATTTCAGCATAAAGATTGGTCTCTCAAGTCAGTAAATTCAATATTCAGTATGCTTAGTTCCACTAAATTTATTGCAATGCCTACTAATTAAGCTTAAACTAGAAGTTTAACAGACATGGAAACTGGGTACCCCATTACTTGAAAACAAGTTTATCTTAATTTACTGTAAGTGGGGGTGATACAGAAATGCATGATTGGGAGTCTGTTTTCATCAAACATTATAGCTGCCATTAAATTAAGAAACAATTTAAAATAGGACATTTTTTGTAGCATGTCAGCAAGGATGAAAATAAATGATTATGAATATTGTTTTCCTATGCTGACTAGTTATACAAAGGTGATGAAATAGCTTAGCAAAAAAAGTAATAGAAAAAGTATAATGAGACAAAAAACCTAATAGAAGAAAAATTTGAAAAAATTAATAGATTGAGAGAAAATTATATCAACAACTGAGAGGAAAGACATCAGAAATTCTTAAGTTCTTATGAGTCAAAGCAACGACAATCAGATGACTGATGTAACTCCCATTATCTAGCTGTTAGGACTTTTTTTTTTCTGGTGTAATAACTCAGATACGGATGTTGCCACTTTAGCTAGCTTTCCTGGCTTTCCATTTTCTTTTAGCCTCTGAATTGGGTAGGGTAAATTTTAGATCCTCCTTTTTACTTTATGAGTTTTATAATATATTAAATATCTTGATTATACTTTTCCCAAACGTTAAAGTATTTGTTGTAGGTCTGTTCCTAGGCATCTTAGGTTGCCATGTGTTTGAAACCAAAAGTGTTGGTAGATATTTAATATTAGCATACCGGTAACATTGCCATGAAGTGAATTCGAAAAGTTCTAGTAGATAGTTAACATCAAAATACAGGTTACTATTCCAAACCTAATTATGAAGTATACATTTGGGGTATCCAATTATGTTTTTCTGATAAATTTCTAAATAAAGTATGGGGATTACACAGAACTGTGGACTGGTTTTATCCATTTTAAATAAATTTTTTCTATGTATAGCAATAATGTTCAACTATCCAAACCATCAGTGGAGAATGCTTTTATTGTTTTCTGTTTATTTTAAATTCTTTGTAGACCAATATTTTATAAAATATAATACATTTATTGTTGCTTATTTACATTTCTATAAAAGTAGCTAAATATTTAGTCTTAATTGCTATGTTTACCTTGTTGTTGATCATTAACTGATAGTTTGCAGACTTTGAAAACTGACACCAAACTGTGAACTGCTTTTAAGAGTATTAGGTAAAACAATGAGACAAACCATTTTATAAGCAAAATGTGATAAAATATAATTTCCTTTCTATAAAAGCAGATTTTCAGAAATGTGTAATCTTCCTAATAGCAGACTAATATAATCATACTTCCAGAATTCTGTTCCTCTCAAAAACTAATTCTATCTTTTGATTATATCTCAGGAATCCCCTTTCTTGAATAACTGAATTCTAAAGACTGATGCTTTAAGGAGACACTTCTTAGATCCAATCAATTTTCTACCTTTCACATTTGTTAAACATTAGCCCTCAGTTCTCCAGCACTCAGGAAGAACTTCTAATAGCCCAAATCATGATAGAACACTTTAATGTGAGAACAAATGCCTCAGTGGCATACATCCCCTTGTACTGCTTTCCTTAATATGTAAACTTTCTCCCCCAACTTTCCATACCAGAACAAAAGCCCAATGAAGGCAGGGGATGTGTCTTTTTTTTTATTGTAATTTAGGTTCTGGGGTACATGTGCAGATCATGCAGGATCGTTACATAGGTATATACATGGCAAAGTGGTTTGCTGCCTTCATCCCCTCCATCACCTATATCTGGTATTTCTCCCCTCATTATCCCTCCCCACTTTCCCCACCCATGCTGTCCCTCCCTTAGCCCCCAGCTACTGACCGAATTGGTATTTCCCTCCCTGTGTCCACGTGTTCTAATTGTTCAATACCCGCCTATGAGTGATAACATATGGTGATTGATTTTCTGTTCTTGTGTCAGTTTGCTGAGAATGATGGTTTCCAGATTCATCCATGTCCCTATGAAGGACAGGAACTCATCTTTTTTTATGGCTGCATAGTATTCCATGGTGTATATGTGCCACATTTTCTTTATCCAGTCTATTGATGATGGACATTTGGGTTGGTACCAGGTCTTTGCTATTGTAAACAGTGCCACAACGAACATACTTGTGCATGTGTCTTTATAATAGAACAATTTATAATTATTTGGGTATATACCCAGTAATGGAATTGCTGGGTCAAATGGTATCTCTATTTCTAGGTCCTTGAGGAATCACCACACTGTCTTCCACAATGGTTGAACTAATTCACCCTCCCACCAACAGTGTAAAAGTGTTATTTCTCCATATCCTCTCCAGCATCTGTTGTCTCCAGATTTTTTAATGATCACCATTCTAACTGGTGTGAGATGGTATCTCAATGTAGTTTTGATTTGCATTTCTCTAATGATCAGTGATGATGAGCATTTTTTCATGTTTGATGGCCTTATTGATGTCTTCTTTTGTAAAGTGTCTGTTCATATCCTTTGTCCACTTTTGAATGAGTTTGTTTTTTTCTCCTAAATCTGTTTTAGTTCTTTGTAGATTTTGGATAGCCCTTTGTCAGATGGGTAGATTGCAAAAATTTTTTCCCATTCTGTTGATTGCCAGTTCACTCTAATGATTGTTTCCTTTGCTGTACAGAAGCTCTGGAGTTTAATGAAATCCCATTTGTCTCTTTTGGCTTTCATTGCCATTGCTTTTGGTGTTTTAGCCATGAAGTCCTTGCCTATGCCTATGCCCTGAATGGTTTTGCCTAGGTTTTCTTCTAGAGTTTTTATGGTGTTAGGTCTTATGTTTAGATCTTTAATCCATCTGGAGTTAATTTTAGTGTAAGGTGTCAGGAAGGGGTCCAGTTTCTGCTTTCTGCACATGGCTAGCCAGTTTTCCCAATACCATTTATTACCCATTGCTTATTTTTTTCAGATTTGTCAAAGATCAGATGATTGTAAATGTATGGGTTACTTCTGAAGCCTCTGTTCTGTTCCACTGGTCAATGTCTCTGTTTTGGTACCAGTATCATGCTGTTTTGATTACTCTGGCCTTGTAATATAGTTTGAAGTCAGGAAGCATGATGTCTCCAGCTTTGTTCTTTTTGCTTAGGATTGTTTTGGCTATGGGGGCTCTCTTTTGGTTCCATATGAAGTTTGAAGTGTTTTTTTCCAGTACTGTGAAGAAGATCATTGGAAGCTTCATGGGGGATAGTGTTGAATCTATAAATCACTTTGGGCAATATGACCATTTTCACGATGTTGATTCTTCCCAACCATGAGCATGGAATCTGTTTCCACCTGTTTGTGTCCTCTCTTATTTCATTGAGCAGTGGTTTGTAGTTCTCCTTGAAGAGGTCCTTTACATCCTTTGTTATTCCTAGGTATTTTATTCTCTTTGTAGCAATTGTGAATGGGAGTTCACTTGTGATTTGGCTGTCTGTTATTGGTGTATAGAAATGCTTGTGATTTCTGCATATTGATTTTGTATCCTGAGACTTTGCTGAATTATTTATCAGTTTCAGGAGATTTTGGGCTGAAATGATGGGGTCTTCTAAATGTACAATCATGTCATCTGCAAATAGAGGCAATTTGGCTTCCTCTTTTCCTAATTGAATACGCTTTATTTCTTTTTCTTGCCTGATTGCTCTGGCTAGAACTTCCAATACTACATTGAATAGGAGTGGTGAGAGAGGGCATTCTGGTCTAGTGCCAGATTTTAAAGGAATGCTTCCAGTTTTTGCCCATTCAGTATGATATTGCCTGTGGGTTTGTCATAAATAGCTTTTATTATTTTGTGATATGTTCCATTGATACTCAGTTTATTGAGGGTTTTTAGCATAAAGGGTTGTTGAATTTTGTTGAAGGCCTTCGCTGCATCTATTGAGATAATCATGTAGTTTTTGTCTTTGGTTCTGTTTATGTGATGGATTATGTTTACAGACTTGCATATGTTGAACCAGACTTGCATCCCCAGGATTAAGCCTACTTGATCATGATGAATAAGCTTTTTGATATGCAAAAAGCATTTTGTTTGCCAGTATTTTACTGAAGATTTTTGTTTCAATGTTCATCATGGATATTGGCCTGAAGTTTTCTTTTTCAGTTGTGTCTCTGCATGGTTTTGGTATTAGGATGATGTTGGTGTCATAAAATAAGTTAGGGAGGATTCCCTCTTTTTGTATTGCTTGGAATATTTCAGAAGAAATGGTACCAGCTCCTCTTTGTACGTCTGGTAGAATTCAGCTTTAAACCCAACTGGACCTGGACTTTTTTTAGTTGGTAGGCTATTAATTGCTGCCTCAACTTCAGTCTTTCTTATTGGCCTACTCAGGGTTTCAACTTCTTCCTGGTGTAGTCTTGGGAGGGTGCAAGTGTCCAGGAATTTATATATTTCTTCCAGATTTACTGGTTTGTGTGCATAGAGTTGTTTGTAGTAATCTCTGATAGTAGTTTGTATTTCTGTGGAATCGGTGGTGATGTCCCCTTTATTGTTTTTTATTGCAACTATTTGATTGTTCTCTTTTCTTTTTTATCATTCTGGCTAGTGGTCTATTTTGTTGATCTTTTCAAAAAAAAAAAAAAAGCTCCTGGATTTGTTGATTTTTTGAAGGGATTTTTTGTGTCTCTATCTCCTTCAGTTCTGCTCTTAGTTATTTCTTGTCTTCTGCTAGCTCTTGAGTTTTTTTAATCTTGCTCCTCTAACTCTTTCAATTTTGATGATAGGGTGTCGAATTTACCCCTTTCTTTGCTCCTCATGTGGGCATTTATTGCTATGAATTTCCCTCTAGACACTGCTTTAAATGTGTCCCAGAGATTCTGGTATGTTTGTCTTCATTCTCGTTGGTTTTGAAGAACTTCTTTATTCTGCCTTCATTTCATTGTTTATCCAGTCAACATTCAGGAGTCGGTTGTTCATTTTCCATGAAGTTGTGCAGTTTTGAGTTTGTTTCCTAATCCTGAGTTCTAATTTGATTCCACCGTGGTCTGAGAGACTGTTTGTTATGAGTTCCATTCTTTTGCATTTGCCGAGGAGTGATTTACTTCCAATTATCTGGTCAATTTTAGAGTAAGTGTGATGTGGTGCTGAGAAGAATGTACAATCTATGGATTTGGGATTGAGAGTTCTGTAAATGTCTATTAGGTTCGCTTGGTCCAGATCTGCATTCAAGTCCTGGATTTCCTTGTTGATTTTCTGTCTCGTTGATCTGTCCAATATTGACAGTGGAGTGTTAAAGTCTCCCACTATTATTGTGTGGGAGTCTAAGTCTCTTTGTAGGTCATTAAGGACTTACTTTATGTATTAGAATTCTCCTGTTTGGGTGCATATATATTTAAGATAGTTAGTTCTTCTTGTTGTATTGATCCTTTTATCATTATGTAATGCTCTTCTTTGTCTCTTTTGATCTTTGTTGGTTTAAAGTCCATTTTATCAGAGACTAGGATTGCCACCCCTGTGTTTTTTTTGCTCTCCATTTGCTTGATAAATTTTCTTCCTTCCCTTTATTTTGAGTCTATGTGTGTCTTTGCCCATGAGATGGGTCTCCTGAATATAGCACACTGATGGTTCTTGGCTTTTTATCCAATTTGCGAGTCTGTGTCTTTTGATTGGGGCATTTAGTCCATTTACATTTCAAGTTAATATTGTTATGTGTGAATTTGATCCTGCCATTGTATTACTGGTTGGTTGTTTTGCTCTTTGGTTGGTGCAGTTGCTTCATTGCATTGTTGGTCTTTACCATTTGGTTCTTTTTTTTGCAGTGGCTGGTACTGGTTTTCCCTGTCTGTGTTTAGTGCTTGCTTCAGGAGCTCTTGTAGGGCAGGTCTAGTAGTAACAAAATCTCTCAGCAATTGCTTGTCCATAAAGGATTTTGTTTCTCCATCACTTATGAAGCTTAGTTTGGCTGGATGTGAAATTGTGGGTTTAAAGTTCTTTTCTTTAAGGATGTTGAATATTGGCCCCACTCTCTTCTGGCTTGTAGGGTTTCTGCCGAGATCTGCTGTGAGTCTGAGGTGCTTCCCTTTGTGAGTGACCCGAACTCTCTCTCTGGCTACCCTTAGCATTTTTTCCTTCATTTCAACCCTGGTGAATCTGACAATTATGTGCCTTGGGGTTGCTCTTCTAGTGGAATATCATTGTGGTGTTCTCTGTATTTCCTATATTTGAATGTTGGCCTGCCTTGCTATGTTGGGGAAGTTCTCCTGGGTAATATCCTGAAGAGTGTTTTCCAACTTGGATTCATTCTCCCTGTCATCTTCTGGCACACCGATCAAGCATAGATTAGGTCTTTTCACATAATCCCATATTTCTTGAAGGCTTTGTTCATTTATTTTCACTCTTCTCTTTTCTTGCCTTCTTGTTTTATTTCATTGAGTTGATCTTCAATCTCAGATATCGTTTCTTCTACTTGATCTATTCAGCTATTGAAACTTGTGTATGCTTCATGAAGTTCTTGTGCTGTGTTTTTTAGCTCCATCAAGTCATTTACATTCTTCTCTAAGCTGGTTATTCCAGTTAGCATTTCATCTAACCTGTCTTCAAGGTTTTTAGTTTCTTTGAATTGGGTTAGAACATGTTCCTTTAACTCAGAGAAGTTCTTTATTATCCACCTTCCGAAGCCTGCTTCTGTCAATTTGTCAAATTCGTTCTACATCCAGCTTTGTTCCCTTGCTGGTGAGGAGTTGTGACCTCGTGGTCGGGGAGAGGCATTCTGGTTTTTGATGGTTTAATTTTTCTTGCTTTGGTTTTTTCCCATCTCATTGGATTTATATAGTTTTGATCTCAGGTAGCTGCTTGGGGAGGTGGCCTTTCCTTTGTCTGCTTGCGGAGGTGTTGCTGGGCTGCCATGGGTTCAGTGGAGGTGCTGCGTCTTTTATTTACTCAGGAAAGTTAGGCCGGCTTCTGCAATGGTGGCTGCCCCTCCCCCTGCTGAGCTGGATCATTAGCACCAGATTTATTAAGTTATAAGAAGCTCTAGAAATCAATTCTCAGTGTGGGAAACCTGAGTACATCATTTGAATCAGAGCTATGTACCAAGTTGGAACAAAGACTTACATTTTTCAAATTCTGTGTGTGGGGGACTCAGGCAATCGCAGGTGCCAAGTAGCTAGAAGCAGCAACACAGAGACAGTAAGCAAAGAAGAGGGTAGCAATTCATTTCCACATGACTCAGATGCTAATGTATTATGTCTTGTTATTAATAGTACTTACAACACTCTTACCTGCCCTTGGCCCTCAAGAGAAACTGAGAAAATTCCTAGTAGTGCAATCTCACTCTCCTTCCACATGTACCTTGGCAGCTGCAAGTCCTTTGGGACACTTTCCCACTTTTTCATACTTCCAAAGTTCCCCTTGATAGTCATTGAACTCAGAGTTCACAAAGAGCAATTTGCTCCAGGTTCCAAAATCACCCCAAAAAGGGCTTTGCTATGGTGGTAGTTTTGTCCTACTTGGATGACCTGTCCTGGGCATACTTCCTTTAACATATGGTATGCTTTGGCTCTCTGTCCCCACCCAAGTCTCATGTCACACTGTAATCCCTGCATGTTGGAGGAGGGTCCTGGTGAGAAGTAACTGAATCATTAGGGCAGATTTCTCCCTTGCTCTTCTCATGATAATGAATGCGTTCTCACGAGATCTGGTTGTTTAAAAGTGTGTAGCACTTCCTCCTTCTCTTTTTCCTGCCACCATGGGAAGGCATGCTTGCTTCCCCTTTGCCCTTCCACCATGTCTGGACGTTTCCTGAGACCTCTCCAGCCATGGCTTCTGTACAGCCTGAGGAACTATGAGTCAATTAAACCCCTTTTCTTTATAAACTACCCAGTCCCCAGGTAGTTCTGTATAGCAGTGTGAGAACAGATGAATACAATGTAATTCAGGCACAGTTACCAATGGTTCCTTGACACATGCGGTTGTACCACTGACTTACTTCCACCTAGAAGGAAGCAACCAAGGCTTCAGTGTTCTGCTAGGCTATGGATCCCTGGCAAACATCCATAGGCCAAGATCTCACTGTTGGGATCCTTTTTAGGCTGTAAAACTCATGAATCTCCAAGGCAATTCTCAACACAACCCCTACACCCCAAATCCCCCACCCATAGAATGAGAGTGTCATTTCCTTCCTAGTTGCTTTTGGCTTGACTTCTGTTTTTCTCTCTCCAGAACCAAGAAAGTGTTTTAAGTTATTAGAATAATTATTATGGTATCGCAAGGCCAATGGATGAGGAGACAACTACCACTGAAGAGAGAACTTGTTATAGCAACATACTGCAAAAGGAGGGGCCACACGAGAAAGTTCCAGCGTCAGTAGAGGCAAAGGGAATGGGAGGAAAACATGGCAAAAGCTATTATTGTAATTTATCTAGGAAGAAATGGGTGAGGCAGGATAAGCAGACTTAGAATGGGTTAGTTTGAATAGTTTTAGTGGTTTCTAGGGATGTTCCTAGTTTTCTGGTTTCTGGCCCTGGGGCAAGTGGGGCAGGGGAATGGTGGCTCTACATGTGAGAATTGCACAGAGGAGATAGCTGGGAATGTGGGCTCTGGATTGGATAGCTTGCATGTAAAAAACATGCTTGCAGGCCAGTCCTTCACCATCTTTAGGAATTGGCTAATCCTGAGAGGGGCAGTCTGTACAGGATGAGCAAAGCCGTAGATATCAAAGCATCAAATACAAGAACTAGAAAATGTAATTATTATAGAAGGGAGCTGCTAGTTTCTTTTCTGCCGAGGAGGTATGTCTCTCTCCAAGGTCCTGCCTTAAGCATTTTTTTTTTCTAACAGACTGAGGTGCTCTGACTCATCCTGGGAATGCTCCATTTTCTCTGATTTGCATCTAAAAATTAAAATATCCAAATTCAGCAGTGGATATGGAATTCACACATCTTTGTATGTGAGGCTGGTTTCTCTGGATTGAACATGACTTCCTCTTTCGAAGAAGGATTTTTAAGTCTCTGCTGAAGGTGGGGTTATGGATCCCTAGGTCATGTGTGAATAGCCAATTGTTTCTTGTGGGTCAACTTCTCAGAAATCAATCAACCCCAACAGCAGCCAAACCAAGCCAGTCATCTTAATACCTACAACAGTTAGGCTGGGGCTAGGTATTCTCTATACTAGTACCTCTCAGCCCCAGCTGCAAAATAGAACCACCAGTGGAGCTTTAAAAACATATCAGTTACTGGGCCTGGCAGACTAATAAAAGCAGAATCTTTGAAGGCATGGCCTGAGTAACAATATTTTTCAAAAGTTCTCCATGTAATTCTAAAATTCAGCCAGAGATAAGAACTACTGTTCCATACTAACTGAATTATTAAACAATTTGACAATGGGTCATTATAATAGCTGGATAATAGCCAATGGATAATGTAAAATTAAAACTTGGGGTGAATTTGGAACCATCTTGATTTTAGAACAGGGAGTTCTTGCTGTAGAAGAGCTGGTCTGAGGCACTCAGTGTCTGCTGCTTCCTGCTTCAGACTTCAAAACTGCTTGCCTTCCCCTTAAACTGCATGTATGGGAGTAACTCCACTGGACTCAGAATATCCTCTATTCCCCCCACTCTGTGAAAATAAAGGATTGTTGGAGGCTATGATAGATTTCAAGAGGCATGTTTTCACTTCCAGTTGCCATTCTTGTGGCAAGCTGAATACTCTTCAGCCATGAGACACAGCTCGGCTTCTGACAGAATGTAGTGCAATGCCCGGAGGTAACTGAGGTATCTGACTTTGGGCCAGAATACCTGTTCTCTGTATGCCTTCCAGATCCCTGGCCAAGCTTCTTGTACTCTAATTATTGAGATAAGCAGCAGCAAACTATTCACTCAAATCAGCTGAGACCTGCTGCTGTTCCTATTTTCATAGGCACTAGGAAAAGAAGCTGATGTTCCTAAGGAATCCTCAAGTTTTCCATAAAGTACTAGGGAGGGGAGGATAGTCCCCAGAGAATGCCATACCCAACTGCAGAGGTGCCTTGGTAAACCTTCTTCCAGAATCTTCTGTTTCAGAAATCTCATTAAAGACTTTGAAACTTTATTTTGGCTGTACTTTTGGAGACTGATTATGGCAAACCTCTCTTGTCTACCTCAGCTTTCTGCCTTTTTTAGGCATGTGAAATGATCATATTATTGGGGACACAGAAGTATCTAGGAACAAATTAAATGAGCTTTGTCAAGGTCACTGAGAGGACTTCAGATTCTCTTATGTAAGATGTCATATGTATCAGTAAGTCATCTTAATGATCACGGAACCAAAAAATATACAGGTTCTGAGAACCTGTAAAATAATGATGGTAGCAATAGTAATCCCTCAGCACATTATAATTTATAAAGCATTTTTCATAGCATTTTTAACAATAGCTAAAATTTAATGAGCACTTCCCATGTGCCAGATTTTGGGTGATTTGCATGTATTTTCACCTTTAATTTTCAGACTCCTTTGGAAGTAGGGGCTATTATCCAAATTTGAAAGAAATAAAAGAGGAAGGAAGGAAGGAAAGAGAAAAAAAAGAAAAAGGAAGGAAAAAAATTGAAGAGAGGTTAATAACTGGCCAACATTTTCACAGTGTTAAAAGATGGAGATGAATCTCTAAGTTGGCTGTGTCTGACTCCAGGGCTGGTGCTGTTAACCACCCAAATACCTACAGGGGCTAGGCAGGTAAGAAAAAAGGGGAGGCCAAGTGTAAAATCGCACTCTTTTGCTGGATTTTCCTGTTCTTCCAGATCTGTAACTGTAGAAGAGAGCCCCTGGTTCTTGGATCTCTTTTCTACCCACCTTTACTCCCTGAATGACATCATCCAGTTCCATCTCTCCCTCAAGGACTCCCAAATTTTCACCTCAGAATCCAGCCTCTTCCATACATCCAAACCCACATATCCAATGCCTGTTGTTATCTTCGCACTTGAATGTCTAACAGACATCTCAAACTTAACGTGTAAAACCAAACTCTTGAGTTATATTCCTGGAGACCAATCTTCTCTACTTCAATGTTTCCTGGCTCAAGAAATAGCCCTGCCATTCACACACATGCTGATGCCAAAAACTCTTAGAGTCATCCTTGTTGCCCCTCTTATTCTTACATGTCATAATCAATCCTCTGGCAAATTTCATTTATTATACCCCCAAAGAATATCCCAACTATTCTCTCTGTCTACCCTGCCTTCACTGTTACCATAGTTTAAGCCACCGTTATCTCCGGCCTGGCCCTTGCCTTTTAATGGTTCTCCCTGTCCCCTTGCCTGTAGTCTCTCCTTTGTCCCCATAACAATTAATGATGAGGACAAACATCAGCTGGGTTAAAAAGCAACTATCAGTATGTGGAAGGACTGGCAAGTATTGTCAGGTCTCCCTACAGCCTCCATCTGGTGCAGCTTAGAAACTGCACTAACCCCCTCACCTCATGACATTGCTCCCACAATGACTATCGACGCTGAGCTTTTGCACTGGGTTCCAAATCACTCACCTGACAACCATGACCTAGAATCAATGCTCGCCACAGGGCTGCTTGGTTTGTTCCTATCATTTCCCCAAGACACCCCCCTTCTAATAATGGGGTTCCTGAGGCTACCACATCTCTGTCTTTGCCCTCCATTCTGTATGCTTAGCTTAGATAACTGAGTTTATGCTTCAGTCTTGACCCCAGCTTCCTATTGCAGCAAGCTGTCTCTCCCTGACCCTCCTATGAGCATCAGGGTCTGCCTTGCCCTCGCAGGCCCTTCCTTGGGAATCAAGATTTCATCGACACCAGGACTATGGTTGCAGTGGTTGCTTTGCAAATGGCACTCTCAAACCTGACCCTCAAGGCCAAGCCCAGGCTGGTGCTGAGGCAGACTTCTGCTGGGGGACAACACAATAACTGCGCTGATTTATAGAGGGCCTGTCTGCTGAGTCTGGGATGCCGTATGTAATAATGAAAACTCAATCATCCTGGGGGATGGAGGTAGCCAGGTCCCTTAGTAACTCAGGCCAAAGTGCTCAGACAGGCCCAGCTGAGCAGCCAGGAGAACAAAGTTATAGACTAAATAAATTTAAACTAGGCCCAAGAGCCAGAAATTGACGATGAAAGAAACACCCTCCAAAAGTAACCAAATGAATCAGAGACCAAGACCTTTGTCGTCAGGGCATCTATGGCTTCAGCTCTCAAAACATTTTGAAGAGAGGGAGTTATTTCTCAAGGAAGCACCAAAGGCCTAGCTGAGCATGTTTCTCCTGTGAGCCCCAGTGGATTCTGCAGAGGAAAGGTCACCTGTGACCTAGAACAGGCTCCCTTCAGATCCAGGGGGAAGACAAAGGCTGCTCTGCTAGATGGGGCTGGGCTCAGAGCTGAGCTCCTCCAACCCTCAGCTGTGTGGCCCAGCAGGTGTATGGACGCCACTTCCTTTGACCTTTTTAATACTCCATGGGCCAGGTAAGGCTGTGTATTCATCTCCTGCAGCTGCCATGATGCGTTATCACAGACTACGTGGCTTAGGACAAATCATTTTCTCACAGTTCTGGAGGCCAAAAATCTGAAACGAAGGTGTTAGCACAGGGTGGGCTTCCTCTGGAGACTCTGAGGGAGCCTTCCTTCCATGCCTTTCTCTTAGCTTCTGGTGGCTGCCGGCAATCCTGGCATTCTTTGACCTCTATGTGCATCACAGTAATTTCTCCTTTCTTCATAAAGTCGTTCTGTGTTTCTCCTCTGTGACTGTGTCTCTTATTTTTATCTTTTATAAGAAACCAATCATTGGACTTAGGGCACATCCTAATCCATCATGATCTTGAGATCCTTACCTTAATTACATCTAGAAAGGTCTTTACCAAATAAAGTCACATTCTGATGTCTTAGGTAGACATATATTTTAGGGGATAATTTGGTTTGGCTGTGTCTCTGCCCAAATCTCATCTTGAATTGTAGCTCCCACAATTCCCACGTGCCATGGGAGGGACCCAGTGGGAGGAAATTGAATCATGGGGGCAGGCCTTTCCTGTGCTGTTCTCATAAGACTGAATAAGTCTCACAATATCTATGGTTTTATATGTGAAAATGGACAAATACAGGGAACATTATTGAACTCACCACAAGCCACAATGTGGTTATAATCTTAATACATAAGGGAAACCAAGGCAGTGAGAGGTTATATCACCTAAATCACAAAGCTATTAATGAAAGTGCCAGATTTGGAACAGAGAGGACATGGCATATCATATCTCTGGGGATGTTCTGAGGCAATGGAATTCCCAGTGCCTTGTTCTAGCAATAAATGGGTGTCCCAAGTTATGTGCTGTTAACTGTAGATGAAGGAAAAGTCTTTGAATAAACAATTAAGGAGTAATACCAAGACCAAGTCATCGCAATAAAGTTTTAGTTACCTAGTTGCTTTCCACGGAATTTCCATTTAATTTGTAGACGATTTTCTTTAAAGCTGAAGTCTCTGAGAACACATTTCTTTTCAGATTATTTACTTACATTTATGTGACAATCTTTTATCAAGTGCCTATTATGTGTCAGACACTGTTGTGGGCATCACAGGTATAAAGATGTATAAGACATGGCCCATGTCTGCAGAATGCTCACTATCTAGGGATAAGCTTGTGTCTAACAGATGATTGCTGTCCAGAACAGAGAGATGAGGGTAATAGACAATCTCTGAAGTACCAAGAAAAGACCAAAGATAAAGTCAGGAATATCGCCTGAGGTCCAGAGGGCAGAGTTCAGGAAACGAGCTTTAATGAAGTCTTGAAAGAAAAATGTTGATTCCTTAGGGGGATAAGTAGGAAGAGGATTCTGGATCAAGAGAACAACATATGCAAAGATATTTATAAATAAACAGGGATGTTTTGTGTGCTAATATCTATTAAAAGTTTGAGAAGGTAAGCAGAGACCATATTGTTACCAGGCTTGTGTGCTAGACCAGGCATTTAGGTTTTACCCTAAGCCACTAATGAGCTTTAAGTAGGGTGAAGAGTGTAATAGTTGAGTTTGCACTTGAAAAAGCCCCAGCAGCAATGTGGAGACTATATAGGCAGAGGGCTAGTGTGGAGACAAGAAGAGACGTTTGCAATAGTCCAGTTATCAAAAGCTTAGAGCACGATGGCATTGCGGATGGAGGGAAAAGATGAACTAGAAAACCGTTTGTTGGCATCCATCCTGAATCCCTGCCAGGCTGAGCTCATGCCTCTCTTTGTGTTCCCACAGCATTCCTGCTGTGATGTATTGTTCACATATCATGTTGCACCATGTTTTTGGTGTACAAGTCTGCCTCCATCATCAATCATGGGCTCCTTGAGACTGTGCCTTATTCATCTTTGTTTCCCAGAACCTAACAGAGATGTCCAATAAATACATATTGATAGAATTTTTAATGAGGCAGAACAAACAATAATTGGCTATCAATTCAACATAGGAAGTGAGGAGGAAAGGGGGAGTCTCAGATGACTCCTAAGGCCTCATTTGTGTGGCCAGGGAGAAGGGGGTGCCTATTACTATTATTAGCCTATTACCAAGAAGTTTTTGGCTGTTCTGGACTTGGAGTTCTTTGAGGAAAGATACCTTATCAGAATCAGCTTGGTACTGAGTGTTGTATATACTTCATCAATTGTGTTAGGTGAATTGCCTGCTGGAAGAAAACTCACCATCTAATGGCTAAATATTGCTGGAGTGGGATTCAGGAGGATGGAGTTCTATCACTGGTCCTGCTCTGCCACCCACAAACTCTTTGCACTCAGAGATGAGGTCCAGCCTCTCTGACTGGAGAGCCATGTTTGCAAGCCCAGCTGTTTCAAATGCTACCTCCTCCTGCAAGCTTTGCCGTGGGACCTCCCAGTAATGTTTTCCAGCTTCATTGAGGTATGATTGACAAATGAAAATTGTACACATTTAGGGTGTACAGAGTAATGTTTTGATATGTGTGTATACTATGAAATAATACAACAAAGCAAGTTAACATATCCATTTCCTCAAGCAGTTGCCATTTTTTTGTGGTGAGAATACTTGAGATCTACTTTCTAAGCAAATGTCAGGTATGTAATGTGTCAATAACCATTGTCACTGTGCTATATATTATTGGTCTCCAGTCCTCATTCATCCTATAACTGAAGGTTTGTATACTTTGCACAACCCAGTTTGATATAATCTCTCCTCCTGATCAGTCATAACCACCTCCCCTCCCACATACAACTCCTGTATCTCTCATGATACTTTCATCACTCTACTTTGTGTTATAGTTTAGGGTGAGCATGTTCTGATTTCCTTCACAGGTTAAAACTACCAGGAACAAGATTCATGGCAGATTCATATGTTGACAATATGGAGCATATTGCTATGTATTCAATAATCTGGCTAAATGAATAAATGAATAAAATTCATTGAAAGGTAGGAAAAATCTATCTGGAAGATTCCTCCCAGTTTTTATGTTACTTTGACAATTATTGCCTGATCTTCAGGGGGATTTGGCAGGAGGACTGGATGGGGTGTGGAGGGCAGATTTCCGGGGGGAAAGGACTCAGCTCTTCTTATAAACCAGGGCATCCCACGAGAAAATGGCAGCCACTTACCTGATGCCCTCTACTCCCCATCTTAGAGAATAACTAGATAAGAATATGGTTCATTGAGTCTAGAAAAATATCAAAAAAGACATTCAGGATGGGCAGGTTGCTGGTTTCCTTACAGCCTGTGTGAAGTTTCTCTTCAGCTCTGAGAATACTCTCAGTTTTATAGCCTGCACAAGCCTCTGGTTTCACTTGGTTGCATATTTCAGCACCCAGTGATCTGAAAGACTGATAAGGATTCCCTCAGTGGCTTGGGTCATATCCCCTGGCCACACCCAGTCCTGGTTGGAATCTGCTGGGTCTGAAAGCTGCCTGCAGCACTGATCCAGGAGCAGGGATCAGCACCTGTGGCGGGTGGCTGACACTGTCTGGGGCTCCTTCTTGCTGTAAGGGCTCCCATTTGTAATCCACCAAAATACTCAGGGCCTTGGTGACTCATGCCGCCTGACATCTGCCTAATTAATTCTGACTCTTAAATTCCCAGCTCTCTGATCCGAGAAGGGGTGGCTGGGAGCTGCGGGGGAGTGGGATTTGCTGAAGCTTCAGGGGCAAAGCCAGTGGGAAAGTGGAAAAGAGCACAGCCAGGGAAGGGCCTTTCCGGGAGGTAGGCTAGTGGCTGGACCCCCTCAGCTATCCAGGGAGCCTGTGGGGCCATCTTATATTTCTGCAGCTGTGCTGGGAAGGCCTGGACAAGTCAAAGGACCAGAGGGACACATGGGCAGGATGCCAGGGGAGGGAAAAGGGTCCCCTCTTGGTATTGATCAGTTACTGACACAGATGCACTCCTGGCCGCTAGTGGCGCATTGCTGGGGGCAGTTGGTCAAGCTGAGGGACTGACATGTCTACAGTGCAGGGAGAGAGAAGAGGAGGTTTTCCTCTGGAGCTGCTGGCCAGAAGCATCATCTACTGTCAGCTGCTGTCCATTTGCCGGCATTGCGACAGAGCTAGTGATGTATCAGGATGCTGGGGAGGGATTTTAGGACTCAGAAAGCAGCAATATTTAAATTGTTATATACATTAGAATGGTAGAGGAAGCTTGTAAAATGCAAACTCCCCTGCCTCTCAGAGATTCACTGCTCATGTTACAAACTCCAGGGTGATTCTGATGCCAACAGTCCTCAGATCAGGCCAGACACTCCTCGAGGGCAGGTTGGACCATGACAAGTGGCTGCCCTTCCAGAAGCACTGGTAGCTTATTTTACAAGTGTCAGTTCTCTCTCCTTTCTTCTCCAGACTCATACAGCAAAACCCCAACACCAGATCGATCTAAATCTCCACGTTTTTTAACTCCTTACTTGAGATACTGAGTTCTGTTGGATAAACATGAACTCTTGGGCAGACAGGTGGCCCTTGAAGTCAGGGCCTTTAACTGGGCTCAGCCGTGGCCCAACCATCACACTGTGGTCCTGCCACCTCACTAACCTATTTTTAAGGCCACATTCTTCATACTTTTGCCACTTTCTCAGCTCTGCCTAGACCACCTATCCGCCCCCTACCCCCAACTCTTGGCAAATGGCTTCAACCTCCACATCAAGTAAAATAAAGGTTCTTGGATTGGAAATCCACTACTTCCCAAACCTACCTAACACAGTATCTGCATAAGCATCCACCCTATCTTCTGGTCTCAGGGAAGAGATCACAGTCCCTGTCCTTTTTCAGTGTCTTAATTATCTCCCCATCTCTCTCCATCATCTTTCCTTCATTGGCTTTTTTTTTGAGACACATTTTCATTCTGTCACCCAGGCTGGAGTGCAGTGGGTATGATCTTGGCTCACTATATCCTCTGCCTCCCAGGCTCAAGTGATCCTCTCACCTAAACTTCCTGAGTAGCTGGGACTACAGGTGGGTGCCACCATGCCTGGCTATTTTTTGAGGAGACATGGTTTGCCACGGGGTTTTGCTCAGGCTGGTGTTGAACTCCTGGGCTCTGGTAATCCACCCACCTCGGCCTCCTAAAGTGCTGGGATTATAGACATGAGCCACTGGGCCCAGCCCTGTTCTCTTCCCTTGCCAAATGTACATATCAAAGTCTAACTCAAAAAATTCTCCCTCATTCCTATGTCCTTCTTTCATCACTCCAGGACTTCTCTTCTGCTTTTTCACTGGGCAGTTGTACCTCAACTGTCTCCACTTTTCACCTCCCACTGAATCCTGTTTGTTACATTCCAAGTCCCACCACCCCTACTCTGAGGCTGCTCATCAAGATGGAAAATGATCTTCACTTGCCAAACGCTATCTCATTTGACCTCTGGGCAGCTCTTGAACCTGTTTGTGTCTCCCTCCTCAAACCTGTCTTTTTCACCAGCAGCACTGCCTACTGGTTTTCTTCCTACCTCTCTGTTGCCTCTCATTTTCCTTCCCAGAAGGAAGAGCATTCCCTCCACGTTTCATTCTTCGCTCCTGTTCTTGCTCCATACACTCTCATGGCTTCAACCACCATCCATAGCCTGATATCTCCCAATCTATATCCCAAGCCCAGATCTGTTCTATGAGCCTTGAACAATTATAGCAAATGATTTATTGGCTACCTCTACTCAGATATCTGACAGAGAGCTTTAACTCATGCCCAAAACAGAACTTACCATCCCTTTATCCCCGTCATTGATACATTCCATTCTGTTACTATTTCTATATTTTGTAACTTAGTGTTTCTCAAACTTTTTCACTTATTTTTATGTGTCAGCTTGTCACTTTTTCAGAGAGGGTTCTCTAACTACCTTATCTAAAATAGCAACCCTATCCTCACCTTCCATCAATCTCCATCCTCTTATCCTGTATTTTCTTCATAGAATGTATTGGAACCTAAGCATTATTGCATATATTTGGTTTATTTTCTGTCTCTCCTACTTAAAGGTTCTAAAAGGCAGGGACTTTCATTCACCACAGTATCTCCTGCACCTAAAATGATGCCTGGGACATAAGGAATGAAAGTATGGGCTCAGAATTACACAGTGGACTCCACTGGGGTGATTCTAAAATACAGATCCTGAGGCCCCATGTTCCACCTAATAAAATCAACCTCTAGGGTAAAGCCCAGGAACAGACATTTTTTAAAAGCCCTCCAAGTTAGTTATCGCAGAAACTCTTTCCTAACAACATGAATCTTACTGTCACCAATCTGCACATTCTCCCTAACTCATCATTCTCTCTCACTTTGCAGATTCAGTTATTCACCACTCCCTATTTTTTCTCTCCGTGTCCCATCTATTCTAATGATTCTGACATTACTTAGATCTGTACCCTCCCTATCTATTTTCCAATGTCACTACCTTCTGTGAAATAAAAATAAAATCCTAAGCTCCCTGACTGAACCCCTCTTAGCCAAGAAGACTCCAGAAAAACTTCAAAAACTACATTTCTGGGCCATCACAGGACAGGACGTTGGTCATGCCTCTCAGTACACCCTCCTTCCTTGCTAACTGTTGCCAGATTTTTTTCCTAAGACTTAAATAGAAACCAGCCTTGGAAAACAAAGAATGGAAAACTCACTCCTCTTCTGACTTCAGCCAACTATTATGGCCAATTCTCCTCCCTCCCCTTTTGAAGTTTCCACATGACACGAATCAGTTTCACAAAGCATTCTTTTCTGATAAATGACGACCAATCACAAATTAGGTCTGGCTGGTTTATGAGGCCTGTGCCACAAAGCACTTGTGTCCTAAATTTCACCTTTTGATGTATAGAGACTAATTTTACTGCATTTTCATGTTACATCTCCACCCCAAAGTGAACATGGATGTATGTAACATGTATGTTTGCTGGACATGCATGCATAACTTCCCTTTATGAATATTCATAGCTCTTCCTAAAACCTGTTGAATACATATGTTTCCTGTTTGGCATGAAATTCCTGTTCCACCTTTCCTCCCCTCTAAGTGCCTGTTTTGGTCTCAGCAGGAGGCTTCACTTCCCAGCCTGCAGGTTGCAACCCTTCCGAAGAAATAAAGTTCTCTTTTCCAAATTTTAGATCTCATGCTTTTAAGTCAATACCTCACACCATTACTATTTTTTGTCAGCTATTTGGCCATGTTTCTAATCAGTATCTCCAACCTTGACCTGGGGTAATCCATTTTTCTATGCTTCCCTCAGATTAAATATCACATCACTTCCCTGTTAAAAATCTTTTATCCTTTCCCTGCTGCCTTTGAAATTAGGCTCAAATTTATGAAAGTGTTCTGGCTACCACCTATCTCTGTCAGTCTTCCTGAATCAGCCTTGCCCCCTCTGCTCCAGTCAAACTGGACAACTGGCATGGCTGTTTTTATCATCTCTCCTCTTTGGTGCACAAGTTTGTAGCTACTCTGTCTAGAATTCCCTTCCCTCTGCTTTTCTCCCTGGCCAACCCCAATAAGTCACATCCTCCCACTCAGGTATGGGTCTTCTCTCAGAACCAAACGCACTCCTAGGTCACAGCTGGATGAAGTGGTTTCTACCACTAGCTTGTAGGTCTCTTAAATGCAAAGTCTGTGCCTTTGCACTCTGCATCCCCAGAGCCTACATAGGCAGGACTGTGCTGGAGCCAGCTTTTTCCAGCTTGGAAAAGCCAATTGAGCAACTTTCTCCCCAGTTTCCACATTTACATTAGTAGCTTGTAATCAGTCATGGAGGGAGTATTTATACCACAGAGATTGGCAAATGAAATAAATCAGGAATATTTTCCTTTCCTGGAGAGCTGATTGTTAAATACTCACCAGCATATCTCTGCCTACAGAGTACCATATCTAACACCAGATATGCACTCAATTCAATCGATGTTTGTTAGTTGTATGAACATATGTACAAATAAAAGCTTTTGGGAATCACAATTGTCTTTTTGAGACTTGCAATTTCATGTCTTTTTCCTTGTATAACACATTCCCCATTCATTTCCTCTTTTATAAAATCCTTAAATTAAAGAAAGAGATAGTTTAATGTTTCCCCTTAATCTTCTATTTATCATACTTGAGTTCCTCAGTTCCTTCAGCCATTTCTCAAGATCCTCTTCATGATGGTCATATCCCTGGAGAGGCTCTGACATATCAGCATTCCTTTTTAAAAACTGTGGCTCCTAGATGTGACACATTCTCTCGGATGGTCTGACCAGTGCTGACTACAATGGACCCATGAATTCCAGTAACTAGTGTTTGGTGATTCTGTCACTAAAGCTTTGGGTGTGAGCTGTATTCACATACATCTAAACTCACACAAATCCATCATGCACTGATGTACTAAGTGGATATTGATACAACATGTCATTTTCACATATAGCCTTGTTAAATGTTGTTTTATATTTTTCAGTCTCAATATCTTAACCTATTACGATGCTAATTAATATTAATTCTATCATCTCTCAGTGTTTCTGATATCTGAATTGCAAATTATGTGCCAGAGATTCTTGAGTAGGTAAGAGAAGATGAACCATGGGAAGGAAGGAAGCTAACATTGATCAAGGAATGCCTTCCTTGTGCAAGGTATTAGGCAAAATATTTACTATTATTTTTCAAGATGGGATCTCACTCTGTTACCCAGGTTGGAATGCAGTGGCACGATCTTAGCTTATTGCAGCCTCTGCCTCCCAGGCTCAAGCGATCCTCCCACCTCAGCCTCCTGAATAGCTGGGACCACAGGTGTGTGCCACCACACCCAGGTAATTTTTTTCCTTTTCTGTATTTTTGGCAGAGATGGGGTTTCATCATGTTGCCCAGGCTGAAGTTACTTCCATATATTTTACCTCCTTTAATTCTAGCAACAGTTTACAAGGAAAGCATGGATAGTAACATTTAAACAGATACAACTTCCCAGTGCCACACAGAGTGAAATCTTTGACTGGAGTGAAGTGTTTGTAGGCTGGAGCTGGAGCTGGAGTCAGATGCCATGTTTATCTGAGTCTACATTTTGTATGCACCATTTTGTGTGCACCATTATACTGCTTTCCAGAGAACATTACCAATAACTAATGTTAGCATTCATAAAGTGCTTTCATAGTGACTTCCTTTTAGAACACCTACAATGCTAGGAGGGAGTTTCTACTCCCTCACTCTTTTTAGGAGACTTACTTTTTTGGCCAAGTTCAGATAATCTCCACAGTGGCCAAGGAATGGCCCATGTTGCCTGACCACAAGATGGAATACCAATAGGCATACCATTGCTGCCCTCTAGCCATGAAAGCAGTAATAAAATCGACATTATTTCATAGCCTGCATTGGGCACTGAGATGCCAAGCTGTGTGAAGCTTGCTATTTACATGTTCTTGATCACTTTTATAATCAGCCTATGAGGCAAGTATTCCTATTTTCCAAGTGTGGAAACTAACACCTTGAGAGAGTTCACCTGCTCAGGATCCCAGTTAATAAGAGGTGGAGCTGGGCCTTAATAACTTCTGTGTCTCATTCTCATCCACAACAGTTGAGGGGGAAGAATCACCTGAAGGGGTATAAAAGCCCAGATTGTCTCATAGGTGGCTGGAAAAATTCCTGGCCTTGCTTGACCTTTTCTCCAAGATTCTCTGGGTTTTCTAAGGGTAATTGCATATTTGCAATTCAGTGACTTCCAGATCCATGTCCAAATTCCATTTATTATTTAAATTTATTATAAAGAAAGAAGGAAAATAAGCAAAAGCAGAGGAGACGAGGAAGGATTTGTGCCTGTCCATTTTAGAACTGCCATTCCCCTACCCCCATACGTTGCTGTTCTGGCTATGAAAGTCAAGTTTCTTCCAGAATGTGCATATCTGTATGATGTCAAAATGGTCAGTCATCCAGGCTTACAAGACTACCTGGATTATGTGTTAGCATTTGACGTCATGTCAATGACCCAAATAGGCCAACAGATTCCTGACAGATTTATTTCCCCCAGATGGATGTAAATTCCTAAGAAAATCATTGGTATCTTTTTTTCCTTCACTTATTCTTAGATTCTTTCTCTTGCCTGAACAGGTCCTGACTACACATTGTCACCACATTGAATGGTAAGCTGTCATGCAGAGAGAAGTCCCATACTGCAGGGAGCATTAGTCACAAATGGGAGCATGAGCTCTTAAGACATCCCTTCTGAAGCCAGAATAGCTAAGAAGAGAGAAGTATTGCTAAGACTTGGGTGTTTGGCCCAGACCTGCTCCTTTTAGCTCAATGTCATTCCATTATCTCTTCACCCATCAGATTAGATGTACATAATTGGTCTTCAGGTATGTTTTGCTTGCTGTCTCTTGTCTCTGATTCTGCCCTATAGCCTGCCACTGCCTATTAATGCTGCTTGGAATTATGCCCCTCCCAGCTTCCTTTCCTTCTGAAAACCTTCCTAACTTAGTATACCTTCCAGAGGTTCAGGCTGCTATCCCAGGCCCCCTTTTGACAATCTAGATTTTCCAACTGAAAGAACAGGGTCCAACTTATTAATACAGTTGCTGGATGACTTCTTGGTCACTGACATGAGTTGTATTTCTTGAACCTGCCTATTAGAGAAGCAGCAGCGTTTCTGACCAACTCAGAGCAAGGAAGGTGTCCTACTATATTATTGTTAGCTAGAGTCTTAGCAGGGAGATCTGAAGCCAAGGTCCCTGTCTATGCCACTATATGCCCTATAAGCTGCCAACACTCTTTGACCCAGCCCAGCTTTGAATAGCCTTGCCTTTGGAAATATGGCCTTTATTAGAATGAGCTAGGTGTGTTTTAGGGACAAGGAACATTCAAGAAAGCTTAAGAAGATGCAATAGTCACTCTTTCACACTCCACTTCCCATAGATGAAAAATGATGATCATAAACACCCATCCCTCTAGGGCCAGAACACCATGCTTATCCTAAGTCACTGACAAAAATGATTCAATTTATCTCTGTCCCAAGGCCACCCTTAGTAATGCTGTTCCCAAGGGAGGTGACTAAGCCCAGTGCATGTCCCAGGTTTGAAGGGCATTGCTTAGGAAAAGTTCAATCTGTAGTTCCATTCCTCATCATTCCTAAGAATGATGAAATAGGATCTAGGATACCCTCACATTTAGGGGCTTCCTGCCAGCAGGACAACTGAGACACTCATTTCTTTGCAGTTGAGTCTGCTTATAGAAAATAAAAAAAAAAAAACCATAGTCCTTGCCTATGCTTCCTAACACCTTACACTAAAATTAACTCCAGATGGATTAAAGATCTAAACATAAGACCTAACACCATTAAAAACCCTAGAAGAAAACCTAGGCAAAACCATTCAGGACATAGGCATAGACAAGGACTTCATAACTAAAACACCAAA